>JAQZBX010025524.1:0-29489 GCA_029593785.1 Cabassous unicinctus
TATTTCTCCACATCCTCTCCAACACTTGTAGTTCTCTGACTTTTTAATAGTGGCCATTATGATAGGTGTGAAATGATATCTCATTATAGTTTTGATTTGCATTTCCCTAATCATGAGTAATGTTGAGCATTTCTTCATGTGGTTTTTTTTGCCCTTTGTATTTCTTCTTTGGAGAAATGTCTATTCAAGTTTTTTGCCCATTTTTTAATTGGGTGCTTTGTCTTTTCATTGTTGAGATGTAACCTCTCTTTATATATCCTGGATATTAAACCCTTATCAGATATGTGATTTCCAAATATTTTTTCCCATTGAGTTGGCTGCCTTTTCACCCTTCTGACAAAGTTCTGTGAGGTGCAAAAGTGTTTAATTTTGAGGAGATCCCATTTATCTATTTTTTCTTTTGTTGCACCTGCTTTGGGTGTAAGGTCCAAGAAACCACCACCTACTACAAGGTCTTGAATATGTCTCCCTACATTTTCTTCTGGTAATTTTATGATCCTGGCTTCTATATTTAGATCTTTGATACATTTTAAGTTTATTCTTGTATAGGGGGTGAGATAGGGGTCCTCTTTCATTCTTTTGGTTATAGATATCCAGTTCTCTCAACATCATTTGTTGAAGAGACTGCTTTTTCCCGTTTGCATGGGCTTGGTAGGTTTGTCAAAAACCAGTTGACTGTATAGGTGAGGGTATATTACTGGGTACAGTTAGGATTTGAGGCAGAATTTGCAGTTTATGGGATTTCCATTTAAAGAGTAAAGTTCATGGAACTGTATATTGTTAAGGGTATAGTGTTTGCCTACCACATGGGAGGTCCTGGTTCGGTTCCTGGTGCCTCTTAAAGAATATGAGCAAGACAATGAGCTGACCCAAGGAGCAGGTATGGCAAGCTGACACAACAAGAGGACTCAACGAGATGATGAAATGATGAGACACAACAAGGAGACACAATGAGAGACACAAGAAGCAATGAGCAGATGTGGCTCAAGCAATTGAGTGCTTCCCTACCACATGGAAGTTTCCGGGTTCAGTTCTCAGTGCCTCCTAAAAAGAAGATGAGCAAACACAGAGCACACAATGAACAGACACAGAGAGAAGACAGCGAGTGCAAACAATGAAGGGGGAATAAATAAATAAAACAAATCATTTAAAAAATAGAGTACAGTTCCAATATAGTCAATAAATTCTTAGTAGTCATTTAGATTATAAGGTCAATAAATAAAACATCAAAATAACCTTTATTAACTTTGTATGTAAATGGGATAGTAACTCTATATCAATTGATAGAATAGTAAATGCGATACAACCATGATATTTATAGAAGTTGTTGTCTTTCCATATGTTATCATATCCTCACAATAATAGCAGAAGGCAATGGATATTCTATACTAGTTATAATCAACAGCAGATAGTTGTTAGTATTTTACACTGACTTTGGTCAACATGGAAATTTTTACACCCAAATTTGGCTTAAAATTGCTCTATAGTCACTTTTATTTAACTTTTTTAAATTAAAGTTTACCATAAATACATGAACACTTATAAACTATAACTGTATAGTATAAGTTGAGAACTTAAAAAACAAAAATGCATATCATCATGCAGGGCTCCCATACATTACCCCACCACTAACACCTTCATTGTTGTGAAACAATTTTTACAATCTGTGAAAGAGCATCATCAAAACATTAATATTAACTATAACCAATATCTTCCATTTCGTATACTTTTCCCTCAACCCACCTGGTTAATGACACCCTGTATTAGTATTAAACATTTGTTATAGTTCATTGGAGAATGTTTTCATATTTGTTGTGCTAACCACAGTCCATCCACCCCAGGATTCATCTTTTCAAGAAAGTGTATAGGCAGCTTACTCAATGGGAGAAAATATTTGGAAACCTCATATCAAATATGGGTTTGATATCCATTTTATATAAAGAGATCGTACAACCCAACAATAAAAAGACAAGAAACCCAACTTAAAAACTGGGCCAAAGACTTGAATAGACATTTCTCCAAAGAGGAAATGCAAAAGGACAAAGAGCACATGAAAAAAATGTTCAAGAGCATTAGCTATTAGGGAAATGCAGATAAAAACTACACTGAGATATTTCACACCCTATAGAATGGTCATTGTTACAAAAACAGAAAACTTTAAGTTGATGGTAGTTTTATTTACTCATATTTTCTTCACTAATTCATAATTTTAGACAACTTAACTAGAAATAAACCCAAATGTTTGATTAAACTGTATATAATAATATATACTAATATATACTAATATAATATATAATATAAACTTTATTTATTAATAAAGATAATTAAAAGTAAAATTAGGAGACTGGTTTAGATTATTTAATAATACAAATTGTTTTATGAATTTACTTTTTACTTTGCACAAATTGGTAAGAGAAGCAACACATTTTAATACTGCTTATATAGTAGCTGTATTAATGACAATAATTATCACTTAATTTAATACAATCTGAAGAAGAAAAGAAAAACTGTAGCAAACACAATCTTGCAGATGATATTGAATTTGGGTATTTATACTTAGGTTATCAAGAAATATTAAGTAATTACATTAATTAAAAGAGTATGATATTTGAATCAGTAATAAAATTTGAAAAAAAATTAATGTCTAGAAATAAATATGCACATACATAGACACTTATCACAAAAATAAAACCAATTCCATTGAGACTAAATTAATCAGTGCTCTGGGAAACAGGATTAACAGGCTATATATCTACTTAAATTGAGTGATTTAAATAGGATTTGTCTAATGCAAATATACGTATTGGCATGTTCAAATTCTGTAGGGAGAGAACGAGCTGGATGTCCTTATCAAGTGAAGTTGACTTTCTCAGGAGATTCTGTGTATGATTGAGGGTGGATTGTGCCAGATTTTCCTTTCTGTACCTGATTATTGCTATCATCATTATGCATACCACTACATATGCCATTATTGGGAAGTAAACATGGGGATTTTCTAAATCCAAACATATTACAAAATTTGCCCCCTGATAGACCTAATTATTTTCTCAGCTGAAACAAACAAAGCCAGCTCATATTAAGGATAAATCTTTTTGTCTACAAGGATGAAGGACTCAGTGGGAATATAATGCTATTAATGAAGTGGGCTGTGCACATGCCACTCCCTTGTAGGAGTACAAAACTCTTAAGAAGCAGAATACTACTATCAGACCACTTTTATCTACTTGTGAGACCATTTGCAAATATACTCTAAAACTATATGGAGTAGCAGAAGTGATGAGAATCTCACTGAAGCATTCTCTATGATGCATCCCAATGAGAAATATGATATCACATGGAATTATGAGTTCCATTACCAGTTATTATAAATTAAGTGCATTCAACACAGTCTCTCCCCTCAATGGGGCTGTAGAACCTGTGTATCATGCATAGAAATTATACATGAAGATTCCAAAATGTAAATATTCACAAGTAAATTGGTGAAGAATACCACAATTTCACCAGAAAGTCCCATTAAAGTGGCAAAACTAAGATTTTTTTTAACTCCCTGGCATATTTAGAGATGAACATGAATGTAACTTATGCTAAGCAGCAAAATGAAGATTTTTAAAGTGGAATTAACAGATAGATCATCATGCAGGTATCAGTGTTGATAATGGCTGGTGCACATGGGGACAGATACAAATATTGTGAGGATTTTAAAACAAGGTGAATCAAAGTCCAAACATAGAGAGGTTGGTGAAAACACACACACACACAAAAATACTGGTAGTATTTTTCAGAAAATAAGAATATCACCATTCCCCACAGGATTTAAACAAGACCCAGAGTCATACTATAAATATTGAAAATGTGTAGGATATGATAAAAATTTATTGTAATATAAAGAACCAGAAAAACTTCAACTTGCATAAGAAAAGTCAAATTTAAAAAAAAGTTAATGCTTTGGTGCCATAAATGTTGGAACTATCTGACAAAGCCTTTAAAGCAGTTATTATAAACATGTTCCAATAATTAATGGTAAAACCTCTTTACATTAATGGAAATTAAGAACACCTAAGAGGAGAAATATGAGGAAACATAGGGAAATTTTTAACTGAAATATAAATTTACTGAAAAAAATATATTTAGCCAAAGTAACAGATTGGAGTTCACAGAGGAAAGTCAGAATATTGGAGCTAGATAAATAGAAATTATCTAGACACACCAATAAAGGTATAAAATACTGAAAAAAAAATGAAAAAAAGTTTAAGGGCTTGTGGGGCAATAGTAAAAGGTCTTACTTTCATATCACTGAAATCCAATAAAAGGGCATGAGAAAGAGTTATATGCAAAAAATGAAGTACCAATGACTGAAAATGTAAAAGATTTGTAGCAAGATAAGGATTTACAGTTCTCAGAATCCAGAGTAGCCTTAAATAGATTAAAATGAAAGAATATGAAATAAAACTCCCATATTCTAAAGATAAAGAAAAAAATCTTGAAAGGAACCACAGAAAAATGGCACATATTCTGATGAATATGGATTCTTACCATCTCTTGTTTGGCTGATGGAAGTAGAACAAAATGTTTATTACTGATGGAAAAAAATGTTTAATCCAGAATTCTTTATTCAGAAAATATATTCATTAGGTATTATGATGGTTGTTTTCATTTGTCAACTTGGCTACATTATAGAGTCCAGGTGTTTGCTCAAACACTACCTGATTTGTTGCTGTGAAGGGGTTTTGATATGGGATTTGCTTCTACAATCATTCAATTTCATCTAGGTTCAACCAAAGAAGATTGAACTCAGCAATTTGGGTAATCTCTTCATCCAATCAGTTGGAGGTCTTAGTGAGAACTGAGTGTTTTAGAGGTTAGAAAAAGTTCAGCCTCAATTTCAACATTGGCTCTTGCCAAAATTAACAGCAAGCCAGTTATCCTGGTAGATTTCAGACTAAGGACTTCTACATCACTTTTATTAGAGTTTGCAGCCTTCAGCTTGCCCTTAGAAGTTCATATTTGCCAGCATCTATGTGTGCATGATATCACACCTTATAATAAATATTGTTGATTCTATTTCTCTGGAGCACCCTGACTAATACAGGAATGCAAACAAAGTATGGTTATTTCAGATTTTAAAAAAGAGAGAGAATTTATTCCCAGCACACTCACTGTAAAATAACGGCTAAACAAATTTCTGGCCACAGAAGGAAAATGATAACAAAAATAAATTTTGGAATATCAGCAATGAAGGAAATTCATCAGAAATATTACATCTGTGTAAATAGATTATTCTTCCTTGAGATCTTTAAAAATTTTGGATACTAAAACACAAAATAGGCAATTGTCCAGTGGGGTTTGTAATAGCTTAGGACAACTAAAACATAGAGAGGGAAAGGTAAATTGACTTTGTGTTGGTCAAATTTCTGCATTCAACTTAAAATGGTATAATACTGATTCTAAGTTGATTGTGAGAATTAATGTATATATTTGTGGTAACAAAATTTCTATAAATGCTCCACCATAGATTTTATGCCTAAGCATCCAGATTGTGTTAACATGTTGAGATATCACTATGATAATTATGTTATATGGCACAGCTGACCTTAAAATAGGAATATCATTTTGAATTAACTGGTGACTTCCATGTAATAACATGAGCCCATAAATGCAGAGAGCTTTCTCTGGCTGGTGGAAGAAGAGAAACTAAAAGAGATATGAAATGTGAGAAAGACTCAACACAATGTTGCTGGTTTTGAATATATAGGTGGCCATCTGATAAAGAATGCTGGTGACTTTAAGGAACAGAGAGAGATCCTGACTGACAACCTGAAAGGAAATTAAGACTCTGGCCTAAAACTGGATTCTACCATCAACTTGAATAAACTTTGAATTAGATTATTTCCTAGAATTTTCAGCACAAAACATTACTCTTCAGACACCTTGATTTTTGTCTTCTGAAATTCTGAACAGAAAGTTCAGCCACACCATGCTTATACTTTTGACTCATAAAAATTATCACACAAAATATTTTTTGGTTTAATTCACTGTTTGTTGTATTTTAAATAGAGAAATAGAATTGTAGACAGTAATAATCCTTAGAACATCTTACAAAATTATAGAAAAAATATACCAAATATGTTATCAGAAAAATAATAGACACAGGAAAATGTAGTATTAAAAGAGGTTCAAATATGGAAAAAGAAGGAATGAAATAGTAATCAAGTAAACACTAGTGGGAAAAATACCTTAAAACAAATAGCAAGATGGTATTTTAAAATCAAACATTCCAGTAATGAGTACATGGTATTTTTGATGAATTAAAACACGGATATTGTCAAAATAGACTTAAAATATCCCAAGCTAAATATTGTAAAGAAGTTAAAATCTGTATCATGCAAACAGTAAGAAAAAGACAACTTGTGTGACTATCAATATCTGGCAAAGGAAAATTACCACAGATAGAGTGGCATACTACATAATCTTGAAAAAGTTAAATAACCATGAAAGTATAAAAATCCTTCATATGTTTACATCTAATAACAGCTTCAGAACACATAAAACAATCACTGACAGAACTGAAAGGCAGAATAAAGAAATCACCAATTATACTTGGGGAGTTTATCACATCCTCGCCTAGTAATCAATAGAATTATTACATTGCAAACTATTGTTTTAGTTTGGTAGGCTGCTGAAAAGCAATATACCAGAAATGGGTTAGCTTTTACAATGATGATTCATTTGTTTGCAAGCTTACAGTTCTGAGGCCCTGAAAATGTCCAAAGCAAGGTATAATCAGTTGAAGCTTTCTCCCCAAAGGCCAGCTGTCAGTGATCCTTGCAAGGCACATTGCATCAACTGCTGGACTCTCCTTTCTCATCCAAGTTTCTTTATTACAACTTCTGTCTTCCTCTGCCTTTCACTCCCAGCTTCTCTGTATTTCTCTCCATATTCATCCCATTTATAAAGGATTACAGTAATAGGATTAATACCCACCCATTCTGGCCTTGCTAGAATGAAGTAGCCTAACAAAAAGGACACACCTACAATAAGTATTCATCCACACGAAAGAAATAGCTTTAAGAACATGATCTTCTGGTGTTCATAAAATCTGAAACTACCATAAATATCAACAATATAGAACCTTTAAAATTTATTAACCATTCCATCCATCAATTTTGTAATATTTATTTTTAAGTGAGAAGGGAACATTCATCTAAATAGATCATCTGTCTAACAAAATAAATCTTAACAAATGTAAAAAAATCAAATCATACAATGTATGTTCCTGTACCAAAATGGAAGTAAAAACATATGAATAACAGAAAGAAAAAATAAAATATCCAAATACAAGAGAATAAAGCAACAAATTTCTAAACAATGTTTCAAAGAGGAAGTATCAAGGGAAATTAGAAAATAGTTAGAATGAACAAAAATGAAAAGAAAACATATTAAGATTGCTATCATATATGTAAATCAGTGCTTAGCATGAAATGAATCCTATTAAAGGTATATAATAGAATATAAGGAATATTTCATACTAATGATATAAATGTCCAATGAAAAGGATAAACAGGTATCATACATAAATTACTAATGTTGGAAATGAAGCAGTCAGATATTTAAAGAATGAGGACAGACCATTATACCAGGCCCTTGATATTGATGGCTGTACTTATGAATCCTGTTTAAGTGAAACTTAGCCTATTATTATATGTTGCCTAAAAGTTATTTCCTGAAAGTCTCATTGTTGCTGAAATATGACTTTCTCTAAGTCAATCCCAGCATATAAATGCACTACCATCCCCCCAGCATGGGACATGACTCCAGGGGATGAGCCTCTCTGGCACCAAGGGATTATTACCAAGGGCCAACTAGTGATGCCTTTGGAAAAAGACCTTGACCAAAATGGGGAAATATTAAATACAAATGAGTTCTTATGGCTAAGAGATTTTAAAGTGAGTTGGGAAGGTCATTCCAGAGGTTACACTATGAGTGTCTCCGGAGGATTTCATTGACTGCCACATTAAACAGTGCCCCAAGCAGGAGGGCTCCTGAGGGCTTTAGAGTCATCTAGACACTACAGGCAGGGCAGACAGTCTCAGGAATTTGGCACCCTGCCTGTTGGTCTTAACTTTGGAACATATGCTCCTAAATGTAACAGAGTTATACTCATGTATAATTTCCCTACATATGGCTCTTCTGCTCCTTTTACTTGAAACTATAGTTAGCACTACATTCATTAAATATGTGTCCCAGAGACTTAAATCTTCTGTCTGTTCATATGCCAGTTGAGCCCTGACTCTCAACAGAGTTGCAACACCTACTCTCCAGTTCATTGGATTCACCCAGGATTTCTGAAAAAGGATGATGATGGACAATGCCTATCCTCCAAAACAGAGAGTATCCACTATTACAAGCAAGACATTTTCAATCTTGTGCCCCATGGGAACTAAGCCCTCTCTCAATCAGAAACAGAGTGTGTATTATGATCCCCAAATCCTCAAGATTGAGGAATGAACAAACATAAGGAGTGCTGTGCAATTATGGACTCAATTAGACTTATGATTATTCTAGCACTTGAAAAACTTATACCATTGATATAAAGGCAGTGGTCACCAGAGGTTCTGTGTGGAGAGTGAGGGAAAACTAGGTGTAACATGGGGCATTTTTGAGACATTGGAATTGTTCTGAATGACAATGCAATGACAGATACAGACCATGATACATTTTGTCAAAACCTATTAAAATGTGCAGTGCAAAATGTAAGGTGTTATATAAAGTATTGACTATGATTAGTAGCAATGTTTAAATATGTGTTCATCAACTATTAAAAATGTACCACACTGATGAAAGATGTTGTTAATGGTGAAAAGTATTAGAGGGGGAGGAGTAGGATATATGGGAATACCCCTAAATTTTTGATGTATCATTTATGGAATCAAAGCTTCTTTAAAAAGAAAAGAAAAGAAAAGAAAATTTTAAAATTACCTCACATTTAATGGTGGAAGATTGAATGTTTAAGCCCTAGTATTGGAAACAAGGAAAAGAGGTCCAATCCCATAATTACCAGCCATAGTAAAAAAATCATAAAGTGTAATAAAAACATAAAAAATAATTAAAATTTTGCTTATTCACAGAGGACATTGTTTTCAATATAAATTTCTCAAGTAATATATACAGAAAATAAATCTCCTGGAACTAATGTGCAATTTTTGCAAGGGCAGAACATTCAGACTCAAAATCCAATAATCAATCATATTTCTATGTAATAATAATTAAAAACATGAAAGCCAAAATGAAAAATAATATTGCAATTAACCACAATATATAGAATAATGGACTTCTAATAAAAAATATCTAAATGCAATATGTACAAAATCTGTAAGCTACAAACTAAAAGATGTTTGATGAAAGATATAAAATATCTAAATAAATTGAGATACATACCATTTTATGGATTGTAAGAGTCAACATACAAAGGTGCCAATTTTTCAATCATCTGTACATTTATCAGAATTCTATTTAAAACACCAGCAGTCTTTTTGTAGATCTAGACTAATTGGTTTTAAACATACATGTCCAAGTCACAAAGCTAGAATAGACAAAACAATTTTGAAAAAGAGTATAGTTTGAATGAATCACACAATCCCATTTTAAGGGTAACTCTAGGGGTAAGATTTTATAATATTTGTGATAAATAAACAAGTAGATCAAAGGACATATGCAGAGATATCTATGACCCATACATATATGGTCACATGATTTTCAACAAAGAAATAAAGGAAAAAGAATAATAATTTTAAAAATTAATGTCAGAATATTTTGGCATCCATATGCAAATGAAGGAACTTTGATGTAAACCTCATACACTCCATGCAAAAAATTAACTCTAAACATCTAAGTTAAAATTATAAAATTTTAAAAGAAACTCTTCATGAATAAAGTTGGCAGAGTTCTTAGAAATTATATCAAAAGCACAATTCATGAAATGAAAAATAATACACTGGACATCATTAAAAAAATTTTTAAATGTTCTATGAAAGACAATGAAAAGACAAGGTATAGATTTATAGTTCAGGAGAAAATATTTGCATATCACATATTTGATGAAGGACTTTTATCCAGAACATAAGAAGGACAATGAAAACTAAGATGAGCAAATAAACAACACAATTAAATATGGACAGACACTTCATCAAGAAGATAAAGCATGGTCAATAAGTTCATTAAAAGATGCTCAATATCAGAAGCCATTATAGAAATGCAAATTTAAACTAATTTGAGATACAGTGGCTAAAATAAAAAAAATGACATCAATGCCAAATGATGGTAAGGATGTGTAACAACTGGAAATCTCCCACAAACTTTTATGAATATAAAACAGTACTGCCACTTAGGAAAATTTTGTCAGTTTCTTATAAAGTTAAACATAAACCCATCATATGACCATTTCTGGGTATTTGTTTGAGAGAAATGAAAAATTATTTTTATGTGAAAACAAGTATTTAAATATTTATAGTGGAAAGCAGATATGGTTCAAGCAGTTAGGTGCCCGCCTACAACATGGTAGGTCCCAGGTTCAGTTCTTCATGCCTCCTAAAGAAGACGAGCAAGACAGTGAGCTGATACAACAAGATGATGCAATGCAGAGACAAAATGAGGAGACACTGAGAAACACAACATGCAGGAGCAGAGGTGACTCAAGTCATTGGGTGCCTCCCTCCCACATGGGAGGTCCTGGATTTGGTTTTTGGTACCTCCTAAAAAGATGATGAACACACAATAAACAGACACAGAGAGCAGACAGCCATCACAAAACAAGGAGGGGGAGGGAGAAATAAAAAATATATATATATTTATAGTAACTCTCTTTTTAATCAAAATCTGGAAACAACCACAGTGTCCTTCAATAGAAGAAATGATAAACTATCTATGGAACATCCATATAATAGAATTATAATTAACCATAAAAAGAATAAATTTTTTATATGTGCAACAACTTAGGTGAATCTTAAAGATATTATTTTGAATTTTAAAAAGCTACATAGTGTCAAAAATTCATATATGTTATGATTCTATTTACATGACATTCTTGAGAGAGCAAAACTATAGTGATGGTGAACAAAACAGTAATTGCCAGGGGTTAGGGTTTGATGTTAGTGTGATTATAAAGGAGTAGCAATGGGAAGTTTTTACAAACTGTTCTACATCTTGATTGTGGTGATGACTCCAAGAATCTATACATGTGTTAAAATCCATAGAACCATATACCAAAAAAAAAAGTGTATTTTATTGCAATTTAATTTTAGAATGCTAATTTAAAAATAAAATAAAAAATAATGGGGAAATTGAATGAGCTATATTTTTGTTCTCTTTGTTGTATATAATTTTTACATCAAAATTAATTATAATAAATAAATGATGATGTTCATAATTCTGATAATAATTATTATTATTATTCTAACAGGAATTATAGCTTTTAAAATCCCTTCTTCAGCTGAGGAATCTGGAAGAATTTGGTATGTGTGTTAAGAATTGAATGGATAAAATACTATTAAGGGACTTTGCTGATTATTAAATTTTTAAATTGTACAAATAAAAATTTCATAATATTGACAGTCAGGATTAATATCTATATTAGGAAGCAATCCAGCTTCTTTAATGGATACTCATTTAACTCTCTTTTATGAAAAAAAGATGATTTTTCTTTTTATTGATTGACTCTCATGTACAGTTTTAACTGCTTGGCAGTACTCAAAGGAAGCTGTTCTTTTCTGGAAATACAGGTTTCCTCTACCTCATTGCTCTGTCTTTTCCTGGATTGGTGCTCTTGAACATATAGTTTATGATGGAACAAAAATGCAAAGTCTGGTTCTAACCTGGCTAAAGTAAATAAAAGAATGTAGAGATCAATCACCTTACTTATGTGATTATGACCCAGAATATACATCGCATCCACTAAAATCTCATTAGCCTCAAATTTCACCATATTGCTATACTTGGCTACAAGGGATACTGTAATTGTTTCCTCTAGCCTGGAAGTTATGTATGTTGATAACATTTGGATGGAATGTCCCCACCACTCTCAAAAGAGGACGGAGAATAAACACCTGTAGATAATTAGTAATTTACCAAAACAAGAAATGAAAATTCAAAGTTAGAGGAAGTGCAAAATAAGCCTGGTGATTTTCAAATATTTCTCTCTGGGTATCAAAATATATAGTTTACAGATATTTAATTTTTATATCATGATATTTTATATATAAAATTCAGGAAAAGAAGAATTCAAAATACATGCAATGTCTGATACTGCTAGTTGCTTTCCTTAGAGCTATCTTTAATAAAAACAAGGCTCCCAAGCCTTCCTGGAAAGGGGAGGATGAGAGCTGTCATTTAATTCAACTCTTTCAAATATAGACTGTGGAATTTTTGGAACAACTGTCAGGAAAATTCTTATAAAAGCTGAACTCAGTTCACACTTAATTCTGCCCTACCACTTTCTGTCTTTCCAGGTGTCTGGACCATGATGTAATGATTGGAATTGCAGTGCTTATTTCCATTCCTGGGGGATCAGAGCCATTTGTTCAGAATACTGAAAACTAAAGAGGCCGGGGTGCCTGGTGATACCTGTGTTGGCATTTCATTTTAACAATTCTTTAGTGTGGCAGAAGAGGGAAGCCTATTTAACTTAAGCAAAGTTTTGAGGGATGTTCTTTTATTCAAGAATATCAGGATTCTAGACTGATAGAGTAAACAACAACAACAACAACAAAATAGCAGGGGATGAGAAAAGATTTGAAAAACCTTGGGATATAAAGACATTTCCTTATATGTTACAGTAAAGCATATGTCTTAGTTTGTCATAGGACTGAGGGTACAAAGTACTAGAAATGGGCCAGTTTTTATAATGGGAATTTTTTTGGAGTTAAAGCTTACAGTTTTGAAATGTCCAGATAAATGCACCATTAAGGATATCTTTGCCCAAGCCCCTCAAAAGTGGGGTAGCAAAGTAACTCTCTCTAATCTTCAGGGAATATGCACCATGCTTCCTTTAGCCTAGGGAAGGCAAACTTTACCTGAACAATGGGCTGGAAGATTCATCCTCATCAAATGCTGGGGCCAACTCACCCTTTCCACATATAGGGATGGAGTCCTTCTCTCAGCTGGAGAAGATATATTAGGTCCAGACCTCAGTTTCCATGGTTTTCCTCTTGAAGATAGCTTTCCTTCAATCTGTCAACTCCTTGTCTCTTTTGGTCCAGGCTTACAGTGGCTTCACTCATACAGATTTCACAAATAGCTTGTCAGTTTTACAGAGGTCCAAGCCATGAGAAAGTAAGACTTTCCAAAAGTTCTTCCTAGATAGCTGCATTTCCAATTCTGACTTGCAATGAACTGGCTGTCTAGTTCTCAGTTCAGTTAAGTCCTCACTTGGGGCACTGTCTTCTGGTAGCTTGTTTTCCAGAAGCTTGGAATATCCAAAATCATCAATTTCTGGTTTCTTTGACCAGTAATTAAGTTATCAGCTTATCTCCTGCCTCTCTCATTTTGCTAAGAGCTGCAATAAGAAGCAAGGCTGTGTTTTCCACATTTACTTTAGAAATCTCCTCAGCTAAATGTCCAAGCTTATCATTTTCAAATTCTGCCTTCCAACTAACACCACAATCAATTTTGCCAAGCCCTCTGTCACTTTAAAACAAGGGTCACTTTATTTCCAGCCATCATTTCTGTCTGCATCTTTATCAGAACTAGCTTTAGCATCCATATATTTGCCAACAGTCTCTTCAAAACAATCTAGGCCTCTTCCATCAAGCAATTCCTCCAAAAAATGCCCCTTACCCATTTATAAAGCTGTTCCAACATTTTGGCAATTTCAAGCAGCATGACTCTACTCTCCTGGTACCAATTTCTGTCTTGGTTTCCACAGGGCTGCTGGTCGAAATTACTAGAAATGGGTTGGCTTTTTAAATAGGAATTTTATATTGGATAAAAGCTTACAGTTCTGAGGTTCTGAAATATCCAAATCAAGAAACCATCAGAGATAGTTTCCCCATCAAAGTCAGCTACTGATGATCTTGGCATCCTTCCATGTGGCAATCAGGCAAGATAGCAGGTCCGATGATCTCACCTTACTTTCTTCTTGAATTCAGCTGTGGCCAATCAGTCATTTCTCCCAGGGCCTCAGCTCTTTGAACTTCTCTTTGATACCCTCCTTGCACTCAGCTGTGGGCAAACCTAGAGTCCTTTTTCTCATTTGGCCAGATCAAAATAGTGGCTTCCCTTTGTTCTTTGTCTCCATTTATAGCAAAAAGCAAGAGGGTGGATACTCAACCTGAGTCACACCTCACTGATGTAGTCTAATCAAAAGGGTCTCATACCCACAGGAATGGATTAGTTCAAAAACTTAATCTTTTTCTTTCATGAGATAATAAAAGAACTTCAAATTATCACAGCATCCATCTCTATTGTCCAAAAGCCTAAAGCCTAAAAGTGATATGTAAAGCAATAGAAGATAAAACCAATTTCATCAAAGTAAAAAAAAAATGGTAGAGTTATAAAGAGATTATAAACCTTCTAAATTGTTAGTAGAAAAAAACATACAAAAGACAAGCATGAACTCCCAAAGCGTAAATGTCCACATTATTACTGTTAAATATGAATAAAATATTTCCCCCAAAGAATCAAAGTACATGATTCAGAGTTTCTCATTTTTTCCACAGTATTAGGGAAATTGATTTTACTGAAGTATAGGGACAGAGTATGAGACATATTTTCCCTGTATCATTAATTTTTATCTTCATGTTTGACTTTATCCAACATTTATCTTGAAAACTTACAATGTTATAAAAAATTGAAATGCTATTAAAAAATTGAAATCTTATAATGAACACTTATGTGCCCTCCACCTGAATTTACTAATTGCTAACATATTTTTATGTATATATAATTTTAAATTTATAACAAAGATTCTTTCAATTATTTCATACAGAGTACAATTTTTTTCACATAGAATTACCATATATACATTTATTGGTATATTATTCCTAATGTTCTTATATTATAAACATTTTTCTCAGTGCACTATTTAAACATTTCACAGAAGGTTATAGACATCCTGACACTTCATCCTCAAGCACATTAGAACATATGTGACAAAATAAGGACGTTGTCCAACAAACTAACAATTTCTTTCTGATAGGCAAGAAAGAATGTCAACCTTGATCTAACTATGTTATAGGCACAAATATAATATATATATATTATAAAATATGATAAATAGTCAATAAACTTATAATGTTATATTTATCATACATATTTGTATAAATTATAATTCATCTAAAAAGATTTATTATTCCTATTAGAATCTGAAGAATATGTTTCTCTAAAAGCTAATATTCAGTGATTTACATAAAATATATTTAAATAAAAATAAAAGGCAAGGTGTAAATAATACGTATAGCAGTCTTCTTTTCATGAAAGAAAGAAAGGAAAATAAGGAAAATAATATGTTTATGTTTACACACTCATATACACACACAAATACATAAAATGTTAATAATATTTGTAAAAAGATTCACTGACAAAATGAATAAAAATCCAAAAACCTATCTTGGGGTATGAATATGGTGGGACAGATAAAGATGGCAGTGGAAATGTATTTATGACATTTTACAAGCTCTCTTATTTATATTTAAATGGATGAAAAAACAATTCATAAAATTGCATACAAAGAGGAAAATGAACTGAACTGTACATGAAATTCCTATTGTAGTCTTAAAGGAAAAAAAGGAAAATTAATTCCAATAATTTGTGGACACAATATCTAAGGATATAAAATTAGTGACATATATTCTAAACACAAAAAATGACTGCAAAATAATGCTGAACATTTTTTGGTAATGGTAGCAGCATTTTTAAAACAAAATTACAGTGTAGTAATTACAAAATTAGTGAGTATCTATTGTAGACTATAGGAAATGATGATATAGTGATGTTTTTGAGAAACCAAAATTTCACTATTGGAAATAGGAATTATAAAAGTAGAATAGGGATATAAGGAAGTATATTTTGAGATATTTTATTGATGTTTAAATGGAATTAGAGTTATTTTTATGAACACCAGAGACATAAAATATACTTTTAATCGTGTGTGATTTAAATTAATAAAACAATTAATTTATAAAACTTAGAAGCTCATAGGTAATCAATGCACTGCTGGTGAATAGAGCTATGAGCTGCCTGTTAAAGTAAGGTAGAAATCCCACTCATTTGGATCTAAACTGTTATAAAAAACACCATTTCTCCTGTGCATGGTATATATTTTTAACGATATAAAAGTGTGTAATCATACATTAAAATAGCATTAAATTTTATCTGTATATCATGAAAAATGTAAATTTTAGTGAGTTGATTGTTCAATCATATTTTACAGGATTGATTTTTCAGATTATAATAAAGATATTCAAATGACATCAATTTATTGTTTACTATTGCCTGGCAATACAATTACTGAAAAATCTTTTTTGTATCTTACTCTAGAATATAAAAAAGAAACAATATGTCACTCTTTTAAAATTTAGCTTTCCGTTTCAACATATCAAATTAATTATTTATAAAATAAGCCATCATTATTAGGTTGGTGGTAAGTCAGTTTTATCAAGAAGAGGAGCATATTCCCTCTAGAGTCATAATAATTGCTTTCCCTAAGAGGAAAGGAAGCATAATATAAAGTATACAACAAATTCCAATAGGAAGACTCTATATCAGTGAAGAGTTTGTTTTTCTTTACTGATGTATTTTTGTAGACTGGATCATTTTAATTTCAGCTTATTGAAACCTTTTATTGGTAATGAAATCTCTGAAACTGAGCTGAAAATTCTGTGCTAAATTTCAGATTGTCTAAACTATGAGAAACAATGAGATGTTTGTAAATATGTTAATATGATGTGAAAATATACACATTCAAAGAAATAGTTGAAACCAAATATTAATGAGGTAAGGCAAAGTGTGTATTTTTTAAATAATATTAGAGTGGGTGGCTAAATATATGTATAAAAATTGTTTGAGAGTTCGAAAAAATGTTCATGCCCACACTTGCCCAATTACACATGAGTAAATTTCTGCTCTATCTACAGCATGTTTCTGACTCACACATCTTAATTTATATTTCCTAGATAATTAGGTCCGTGATATCTAATAATCAATAAGGACATCAAAAAGCAGGTGGAGAGATGATAATAATGAAGGGTTTTTTGAGTAATCCTGTTCATCAGCTCTCAATCAATTGGCTTAAAAAAGAAGGGAGTGAATGCTTCCTTAGCAACATATTTTAAAAGACAATTTGAAAACCCACTTTTTAAAGAAATTTTAAATGCAACACTCCATTGATATTGATGTATTGAATAAATTATGTCTTGAATTATCTTAAGATCAAATATCTATCAGTGAGCTTAATGAAAAAATTTTTCTATATATAGTGGAAACTTGAAGTAACTATTTGCTACAGAGAGACTTCACATGTGGTGTGTTGGCCTTTGACCATATGTAAAAGTGTAAGTTAGAAATAACAGGAAATTCAATTTCTGGGAAATTAGCAATGGAAGTCTAATCCTAACCATACACCCCTTTCTCTGGATCCTCACAGATGGCTGGGTTTGTATGACTGTGAAAAATGTTGACTTCCTCATGTATAATTTATGTACTCATATGCTTATTCTTACAGCTAGTAATCTCACAAGGCAGGTTGGGAGATTGAAATTCCTAAGGACTTTTCTGATTCATGAACAAATGAGCTATTGTTTAATAAGGAACATATGGAAATATGTCCTTAACAATATATTATTAAAGAAAATATCACTTTTCTTTCTAATTATATGAGCAAATATTTTGGATTTAATTATGTTTGCTTCAAAAGGAAGACTTTGTTAATCTAAGTTCCCTCCCCACATGAACAAATTCTGTGTTGGCTTAAAGCCAACAAAATGTTTGACTTAAGAAATTTAATCATTCAAAGGGAAAATTTAGAGAAAAGGTATTATCATATTTGAGGATATGTGTTGATTATGTAGCCTGATGTAGAAAATACCTGGTGTTTTTCTCAAGTAGTTATTGTGTTATATCTCATAGTACTTGCTTTGAAAAATTAAGTAAAATTAATAAGTGTAGGTATAAAGGACATAGAGTATAAAATGTAAAATTCAGTATTTACTGTCTCAAACATTAATGTTTTATGTAATAAAGTTACATTAATTTCTTATATCCACTATTGTCTTTACTAGAATCTTGAATATTTGGGAAGTAGAGAATTAAGGCTGCAGGTATTTTTTACTTCAATCTATATCCACTCATTTAACAAACTTTATTTCATTTATTAAAATTATCGAAGCATAGTGTTCTTAGGATAAGAATTTCCTTCCAAAGCTTTCACTATTTAAGAGAAACTCTGAAAAGAGTGGATTTTCTCTCAATTGAAGCACATAATTGTTGCTGTTTAATGAAATGTAAGAATAAAAATTATAACAGTGCTCTTAAGGAAAGAGTAATTGCATCTTTAAATAAATCTCAGAAATTCTTATTTAAATCTTTCTACAGAAAAAAAAATATTGGCAGAGTATAATTAGTCCATTTGTTTAAATAAACCATTATGTATACTTTTCCTTATTTAAGCTACATAGTTTATCTGAGCCAAGAAATCACTAAGAATTTCCACCAGGTAAAAGAAATGAACGGTGGGAGTTAGTGTAAGGACCACTTACACACTGACTTTTGCATTTTATTTCCTAAACATATATTAGTTGGAATTTTCCATCAAGCACATGTGATATTTTTTAAAACAGAAAGAGTTTTTAAAGTGACAGAAAAAAATTACATAGGTATCTATTTGCAGACTGTCAATTACATTAAAGTATTTTTGCAGATTATGGTAAATATGGTCATGCTTTAGGCTATTTTGGTATATTGAAATGATTTTAGAAGATTAAACACATAAATTTTATCAATATGTGCTAGCATATATAAATTTAAAACCTAATATGGTTGAATATTTAAATTTTAAGGGGAAAGCGTTTGAATATGTATGCAAATATATCAGTTTCTTGTTGGGATCACATACAGACATTATCAACTAGGTTTTATTTATACCATATAGCTGAAATTTAATTTGTACTATGATATAATACAAATTAACCTTTGAAAAGATTATATGTTAAAGTTCATATTTAAAATATCAAGATTTTGAAGTTACAGAAGCCATTTCATATTTATTCCTTTCTAATAGGAACACTGTATCAGGCCAGGTAATAATTAATTCAATCTTTCACTGAAAAATTATTCATGTACTTTAATTATGTCCCTACTAGATGCTAACAATTGTTAAAATGTGTATATCAAAATAATGTAGAGGTTCTAACATATACGTACTCAGTATTGAGACAGCATAAAACTGTAAACCTTGAGATAGCACAAGGCAGAAAAAGATATATTTCTAAGTAGATGTGGTGGATTCACCCAAACTTTGTTGATTTCATTTGCTCCAGAAGGACCCATTTGGAGAGAAGAGATAGACAGCTACAATTTCACCACGGTGAATGAGTTTATCTTCATAGGGCTCTCTGATCTCCCCGAGGTGCACTGTCTTCTATTTGTGCTTTTTGCTCTCATCTATCTTGTCACCTTGGCGGGAAACAGCACCGTTCTCCTCGCCATTGCGACTGAGAAAAACTGTGCACACCCATGTATTACTTCTTGGGAAATTTGTCCCTCTTAGTCATATTCTGTCCATCAGCTACTGTTCCCAAGATGCTTGAGAACCTCCTGATTGAGAAGCAAAGCATTTTTTTTGTTGGGTGTGTTTTGCAGCTTTATTTTTTGGTGGCCCTGGCAGGGACCAAGGTTTTCCTTCTCTCTGTCATGATTTAAGACCAGTATGTGGTCATATATTTCCCCCTTCGTTACACTCTCATCATGACCAAGTTAGCTGCACCCAGTTGACAGCTGGAACTTGGGCAGCAGAGTTTCTAAATTCTCTCCTTCATACGGTGTTCACCTTCTGCCTGTATTTCTGCAAGTCCAATCATGTTAACCAGTATTATTGTGACATCCTGCCAGTGGTGGTGCTCTCCTGTTCTTCCACGAATGTGGCAAAGATGCTTGTTTTAGTGGTAGGAGGTACCTTAGCTATCAGTGCCTTTTTGAACACCCTTATCTCTCATATCTACATCATATCCTCCATCCTAAAGTTCCAGTCAGCCGAAGGGAAGAGCAAAGCCTTCTCCACATGTGCTTCTCACCTCGTTGTGGCCTGTTTTATGGCACGTTACTATTTACCTACATGCATCCCTCCTCCAGTCAACAGTCCCTAGCCAGAAACAGGCTAATCTCCATTATGTATGGGGTTATCACTCCAATGTTAAACCCCATCATCTACAGCTTGAGAAACACAGATGTTAAAGAAGTGCTCAGAAAGATTTTATGCCATAAAACATGTTACTGCTCAAATAATTTTGACAAAATTACCTATTTAGCACTCTACTTAGATTGATTCATAGGAAGAACTGTAATGATTCATAGAAAAATAACTAAATCTAGATATCAAGCCACATAATGCACATATAACTATTTGTATCAGAAATTTACACCACATGCATGGATACATATACATATATATACATAGAGTTGTGGTTGTGGATATATCTATTTCCATCAAAATCTGTTGGGATCATAATAATTTATCACCCCAAAATAAACATTCTTCAGAGTAAAACAGAGAACTGTTAATATGTACACTGTTGTAAGTGGTATAATTTGGACTTGTCTTATGTAAATTTGGGACTTTGGTCATGTTATCCATGTCCATATTCATCGTCATGACCATAACTTTATCTTTACCTATATTTTTCAACTATAACAACTGTATTATCCATTTTTATCTATATCTGCTTTTATCTATTTTTATATCTATATCAAGATGTCTGTAGATGCTCATTTTCTTTATCTTCATTGTCTACCTGCTTATTTCTATATGCTTACTTAACTTGATCATTGCATTCCTCCTCCTCTTTGAATTTGGTTTCCACTTGCCACATATTTCTCCACTTTTCCCCTTTTCCTGTGTCCACATTCATTCTTAGTTCCACCTGTCTTTCCAAGTAGAGCACTTTATTTTCTGTATCTCTGATTTCAGTTATTTAATTCATTTGAATTACTTTCATCTAACTTTAACAGGTTCAAAACTGAAACTATCTTCTACCACAATGCTAACAAAATAGATTTTTCATCATATACATTTTGATTTTGTTTACTTTTCCTAGCTATTCAGAGTAAAATTGATGATATTGAGCTTTGCTTGAAGTTTATAATTTGCATTCAGTGTTAATAGGGAGCTATCATGTCTGAATGTGGGTTATACACCATTATCACTTGGGTATCTCATTATATCCCCTGTGGAAATTCAACAGTTTCCCTATGGACCACTGGTTAGGTAACACACAAGTTAAAGTCACCAATAATATACAGTTTTCTCCATAATTTTCCCCAACTCTGCATTGCTATAACTTCCTAAAAACAGACCCTGGTCTGGGGATCAAATTTATTTGTGTTCTTTTAGTACATGCAATATCCACTTATTCTCTATATTTCCTGACAATTTACATTATAGCATTCAATGTCTTCTCTCTTCCTTTTATCTACATTCTGTCTTTTCTTTACAATTAACTGAAGTGATCCCATCACTGTGAAGGCGTCCTTATATTATTCAAAGGTGTACTTTCCTTTTCTGGACTGTTAGTGATCTATTATTCATTTTGGAAGCTTAAAAAAAACATCATTATCCTGTGTTGCTTTGCCTCAAAATCTAGAGATTATATGCACTTTGAGATGCCATGCTTTTAGATCAGGTACATTTTCCAAATCTCAGCAATATCTCAATGTGTATCTTCCACAGTTTTCACAGCTAGTCATAGTGGTTCTTGATCAAATATCTTTTACTTAGACTTACAGTGTAGAAAAATCTATATGGATTTGACCAATGAAATCAAGTAGTAATGGTACATATTGGTTATGTTTTTATGCCTTAATTTTATTCTTCATAGCAGAGTTTATATATGATATGAAAGAATTAAGAATCAAAGAATTACCTTCATATAAAACATCGTGGAATATGTTGAATGGAATGCATAAAACTAAATATACCATTAAGTCTCAAATACTTTCTCAATTTAGGTACCTGAAATTCAAATATTTATTTAACATTTGAATACTAAATTCAATAATTTTATCTCACCAAATTAATTGCAATATTGGGAATATATCTGCCTAACAGAAACCGCTGCAAAATCTAAATTCTGTCTTGGCAGAAACACTGTTTCTCACTAAATTTGATGTAAATTATGCCCTTTTTCGTAACAAGCTTGTAATAAATAGTTTGAAAGTGTTATCCAAATCTATTGTGTAATTTTTCATGTGTACTAAAGTATAGATATTTTGTAGAATAATCATTTTCTGTGAATGATAAAATTGTTTTAGTCATGGTAATACTAGTATCTTCTTCTTAATTACTAAAATTTCCTCAAAATACAAGTAAAAGTGTGTGATTTCTCACTGGTTCCAAGCTGTGATATTATGGGAGATTGTGATGACTGTGTGCTCTTAAAATCATCATATATTAAAGGGGAATGAGATTGCTGGATGACATTTTTCCTGGACTTGGGTAGATGGGACTATCTAAATCTAGAGATGATCATATGTTGATGACTGCATTGTTTTTCTTGAAAATATCCTGGATTGCTGTCTTAGCAAAACAATGAAGTGTATAGTTCTCTATATCTCTCTTCCTTAAAAGTCACACTCTTCTGAGAGGACCTGGCCAAATTATGTGAAAGTTATTTTCTGAGTGACTTCTCATTGTATGTAGCTGAAGCATTAACAGCACTCTGAATGGATATTCTAGCATAAAACTCAAGATATGCCAAAAGGGTCAACAAATTGGCTAGTATTGGATAACTGGTACTTGAGTAAATAATTTTGCAACATATATTCATTATTTTAAAAGCAGACAGACAGCAATCATGGATATAATAATACTGTCTGGAAAAACAGAAGGAATTTCCTTTTTATAGAGGAAAATAAAATGAGTTTCATTTTGTTGAAAGGAAATAAACATTTCTGGCAGGAAGATAGGAGGAATCATTGACCAAAATAACAAATTCAGTGACTGGTTTGGCTGCTGAGATGTATTCTGATATTTGAATTCCAGAGTAGGTAGGTACCTTAGGCAAGACATCCTAGAGTCAATGTATCCTTTGTAGCCTCTTGCCAATCTTCTCATGTCTATGAATCCCAAGGAATAATTGTAGATAATGATGCAATGGAGTTTGTCCAGTCTGCTTTAATGCCATAGTCTCTACTTAACACTTAATTTGTAGTAACATGAGGTCTTATGCCCCCAAATATATATTAAACTGGCCATAAAGACATGTTCTGATATTTCAGACTTCTGTGTGAGAGCATCCAACTCGAAATTCTATGAGGCAAAAGGAATGCTCTCCTTTTAATATGCATATGTATATTAACATATATTTTTTAAAATCCTTCTCCACAGATGTTGTTTCCAACAATGAACTAATTGGAGGCTTGTCCTTGCTATTGACGCTTCCAAAACCCATGACATATGTCATTGAGTTTGTATTAATTTTACTGGTGGTTCATGGTTAAAGGCTAAACACTTGTTCAATAAGCAATTATATCTGCTTACTGGGCAGACTGCATAGATCTCCAATCAGGGACATATATTTAGACTGATGGTGACTCTTTTTCTATTTTCACTAGAAAACCAGTACACAGATTGAGAAACAAATAAAAAAATCTGAAAACAAGGGGGTGTAAGATATATAACCTCAGGAAAGTAGGCTGGATCCCCTTTTATATATATCTTAGATTTATATAATGGACTCAGGAAAGCTGGAATTTGCCTTGGCTTTGGATATCTTTGAATCAAACTCAAAATCATATTTTTTAACAAAAATGAATCTTCTCTCCAGAAATTTTTGTAACTACTACTTAGTAAACTCTCCAATAAAGTGGGTAGTGTATCTATCCTTATTGATTGGCCTATTGGCATCCTGACTGATGCTGAGTCTCCCCTAATCATTTGTTTGCCATCTTTCCTTAAACAAACAAGATGTTACCCTCCCACCACTAGCCAAGAGCCTGCTAAACAAATGAGAAATGAGCAATAAGTCTACAGCTTAGCATTTATTATTGCAATTCACTGAGAATGTTTACCTAAAAACATAAAAATAAAAACAACAACATAAAAACTTTACCAGGAAGGATATGGCTCACACAGGGAGGTCCCAGGTTCAGTTTTCTTTGCCTCCTAAAATCAAAGACAAATAACAAGCAATCAAAGGAAAGAACCAATTCAGGGGACAGGATATGGCTCAGTGGTTTAACACCAGATTCAGACTTACGAGGTCCCAGGTTCAATCCTGGCCCTGGTACCACACACAAACACATAAAACTCTACCCACAATCTTCCCTATCTCAATATATGGCAACTTCAGGTTTCCAGTTTTACAGATCAAATCCGTGGAATCATTTTTGACACCTCATTTTCACATACCACATCTAAGCGATTAGCAAATCCTTGCAGTTCCATTTCCTTAATGCATCCTAATCTGACACTCATCCAAAGATGCGATCAACTCTTACCTACATTATTGAAATAGTGTTCCCAATTTGTTCTTGTTTTTCATTGCTCTTCAATTAATTTCTCAGTACTATGGCCACAGAGATCCTGACACGCCACTCCTCTGCTCAGAACTGAATTTTCAATCATATCCAGAGGAAAATCTTTGTGTTTACCATGAATACAAGACTCCCATGATCTGGCCTCCTTCACTTCATCCCCTGTACATCCTACCTTGCCCACCTGCTAGAATGCCTTTTGTTGTCTTGTGGTTTGAATTAGTTTTCTAGTGCTGCCATTCCAAATCATCACAGACTTGGTGTCTTAAAGCAATAGTAATTTATTGTCTCACAGTGTTAGAGGAGAGATGTCTGAAATCAAGTTGGAACAAGGCCATGCTCTCTCTGAAGGTGTTAAGTGAGGATCATTTCTTGCTACTTCTTAGGTTCTGGTGGTTAATGGCAATCATGGGTGTTCATTGGCTTGTGGCAGCACAACTCCAATCTCTGCCACTTTTTTCACATTGCCTTCTCCCCTGTACCTCTCTCTGTGCCCAAATCCTGCTATTCTTAGAAGGTCAACAGTCATATTGGAATAGGACCCAGGCTGACCTTATCAGTTTTATCTTAACTAATTACACAGTCAATGCTCTATTTCCAAACAAGCTTGCTGGAAGTGTCCTTTGGGGATGCTACAATTATTGGTCTGGGATACTTTCCACCAGAATCCTCTCTAGTTCACCCCCTTCCATTTTTTGAATCTTGGTTCCAGTATGACTTTCTGAGTGAGGACTTTCATAACTGGCATTTAAATCCCACACATTCAATCCCACACATTCCCTCCCTTCTCTCTATTATATTTTTTGTTCTTGGTAGTTGCCAGTATCTAAAATAGGTTATACTCGCATTTTTCATTATATATTTTTCTATCATCTCCACAAGAATGTCAATTTCTAGAACAGGGATTTTTGTCTTTATCCTCAGATACACCTGCTATTTCCTCACACATACTTGGCTCTCCCTCAGTAAATCTCTGCAGACTTAGTAAAGGAATGATTGAGGACATTATCATCAGTGGGAGTGATGCCTCTTGTACACACCAACAAATATCACCTGTGACTAATTCAACAGCAAGAGGTGCACATGTACCAAGGGCCTCTGCTATGGGAAATGCTGTGGCCACAGCAGCAAATGTGGCAGCCACCCAGAGAGTGAACAGGGAGGAAAGGTCACAGAGTCAGGTGAAGAGGTCTGCAGTGGGGTGGCAGGAATAGCAGTTGCAGCAGCAAAGCTGGGTATAAAGATGTTGGGGATTTTGAGAATCAGTAGAGCTGCTGTACTCTATCAAGTGTTAGTTGTGGTAGCAGAGATCTAAGAATGAATGATTAGATCTGTGCATGTGGCAAAAGTGTGAGTGGTTTCTGACAGCTCTGGCTCCACAGCACATTTAAATAACATTTTTTCAGGGGCAACACAAGTCTAGAAGGACAGAGCTGCTCTTACAGCTGCCATAGAATGAGAAAGGGGCAAGGTATCTTTATCTGACTGCCTAATGCAATTAACCATAACACAAGAGCTCTTTGACAGTAGGCTTTCTGTATTTTTTCTCCCAAGCTGGACACTGTTTATATTAGGATTCAAGTAAGACCCCAAGAACGTTTCATCTGAGCTTTCATTAAATCCATCAGCATTTATGAATACTCCTTAACCTGAAAAATACATCTAGCTTCTCAGTGCTCCCTTGGGTGCATTGTTTCTCAGGGCACTTTGCTCAATGCACTTAGCAAAACTGAATTTTACCTGCCCACAATGTCCTCTGTCTCACCATTTTTGAGCACCAGATTCTAAATTCCTCTGGAGTGTCAGTCAGTCTTTCACCATGCTCTTTTAGTGGAATGAATTGAAAAGAATATTATTCTGAGAGGATTGTGAGAAGTTAGTGGAGTAAGAAGTTTGAGGAATCAGCCCCTCCAACAAAACAACTCTTGAACTGGGAGGGTATATCTGAATTAACTATTTTAAACTCCAGTGCCTAGTAGCACACTGCAGCATGCAAGGAAGAATTAGAGCAGGAGACTTATAAATTATGATAAAAACCAGTGAATTTTACCCTCTCTACAGAAGCCACCATTCCTCATCCCTATGCTCATGACAAGCAGCAGTCCGGAGTAGGCTCCTGGAGCAGCTTACTCATGGCAGGGTGGACTATACATCCTAGTCCTCCAAACTCCAGGAGTGTGTGGTCAGATCACTTATCACTGCTTCTGATCAGCTATTTCAGATAACTGAGGGTTGTCTCTGAGGTAAGGCATTGCTCCAACACCCCTGAGGCAAAAGCAGTAGAGGAATCTTAAAAACAATACATTTTCAAGTTTATAGGAAGATGGCATAAGAGTAGGCAGGCAGGGTTCAACTCTCTCACAAAAGAGCAATGGAGAAAGAGCCAAAATCTGTCCAAGGGACCTGCTTTGGGAGTCAGCAGACCAGGACAGTGCTATAAATCTCCCAGGAGGGTGGGACAGAAGAACTTGAAACATCAACGATGAGTTAGCAAATCCCTGCAGCAGCCAGGAAGGGCTCCCTTCCCCCAGCACCAATATATTAAGCTGGGATAAAAGCCCTGGTTATCAGCAGCCAACTGAGAGGGGAACAGACATCTATCTCCTGTCAGCTGTTGCAAGGAAAAGGGAAGGGAGTAGTCGGGGAGCTTCTCTTCAGTGAATTTGGTCAGCAGAGCCCACTTTGAATCTTGGTTCTGGCCAGACCAAAACACAGGAAAGCAGAAAATAAAAGAAATACTTCCATGGAAAGGTGTGCCATCAGGCACCATCTGCTGGTTGGTCTGAAAATTACATGGAGAAAAAGTGCTTTTAGAATTCTCTTAAACTGAACTCCTGGGAGAAAAACTGCACCTCATTAGTAAATCCATGACTTGATTTTGATAACTTAATCTGGGATGTTTTAAAGATATAGAATAAGTTAAACCAAATATCAAAGAAGAGCAGTAAAAAAAAAAAATAGCCAAATGAGAAAAATTGGTCATCCGACTAAATTTACCAACAAATTCAGATGCTTAGACATTAGCAAAAATTTACAAAGCATACTAGGAGACAGGAAGTGATGGCCCAGCCAAAGGAACAAACCAAATATCCTAAAGAGATAAAATATTTAAGAGAACTAATAAATTAAAATCACATAACTCTCCTAAATCAATTCAAAGAATTAAAAGAAAATATGACTAAAAAGATAAAGGTTACTAAGAAGATTCTGGGTGAGCATAAAGAAAAATTTGAAAGTCTGCTGAGAAGAGTAACAGAAATTATGGGAATGTAAAACATGATGGATGAGATTAAAAATACATTAGAGACATATTTGAAGAGCAAACATGAATTGCTTGAAGACAGAATTAGTGATTTCAAAGACAGAACATATGAACTGGAAAAGAAAGGAGAACAGAAAAAGAAGAGATTGGAAAAAGTGTCATGCAGGGTGTAGCAGTTTGGTATTATTTATGAGTTCCAAAAATAGATATTGGATTATGTTTGTAAATTGGTCTGTTCCTCTAAGTACATTAGATTGTATTGGATTCAGAGTTTTCACACTTACTTGATTAAATTAAGATTAAGGCTTTGATTGTGCCACATCAGTCAGATGTTGAGTCCCCATCCCCATGATGGGTGAGGACTCACAGAGAAAATGACACAGCAGAAGAATTGGTTGGAGTTTTAATGCTGGAGCCCTGTGAAGTAAATACATCAAGAAACAGATATGTGAGGAAAGATAGAAGACTCCTTTAAACACGGCAGATATCCTGGGAAGAGAGACCAGCTGTTCACTGATAGTTTACAGCTGGCAGAGCAGCTAATCCTGGAAGGGAATGAACTCCAGGAGAGAGATGAGACTTATCGCAGCCTACAGCTGAGGCTAGAAGAAGCTGGGACCACAGAGCTTTAAGAGGAAGAGGAAGCCTGAATCCTTGTAGACATCATCAGCCATCTTACTCCAACACATGGCAACAGACTTTGGTAAGAGAAGTAACTTAGGCTTAATGGCCTGGTAATTCTAAGATTCTACCCCAAATAAATACCCTTTATAAAAGCCAACAGATTTCTGGTATTTTGCATCAGCACCCTTTTGGCTGACTAATACACAGGGATTTCATTCAGTTCCAACCACGGTGCTGGAACCATCTTCCCCAACCTGAGTAGAATAGCCAGAGGATTTTATGCTCTATCAGACCTGGCCTACTCCCCATAACTAGCAGGAAGCAGCAACAGAAGAATGGCCACTACCCTACAGCTCCTTCATAAGAAAAAGGGAGTAAACTCTCTGAGAGGAGAGTTGAGACAGATTAGTGTAGGGAAAGAGGAAGATAGCTGGGACCTGGCATAGAATATAGTCATAAGACCCCACCAAGAAATCTGCTGAAGGGAAGACTGCTAATAAGGACAAAGCTAGAAATACCCAGCTGAAACCCTGGCAAAGAGGTCTCATTGGGAACTCTTTCCAGGGAAAAGGGGAAGCCCTGGATACCGCCAAACAACTGGCCTTCTGAGAGCAAACATGGGGTGGGGGCAACCAATCAAAACAGCAAACAGCTGGGGCCCAACCCTAATATTAAAAAGATATAGTAGGAAAAGTCTTAAAAATGCCTATCCTTGGGCCACATGCATGGCTCTTACCCAGTACCATGCCGACAATGAATATCTTGGATTGTATACTTATCTCTTTTCTTGTTTTTAATAAACTGTTTACTCCCTTGCCTACCTATGGCATGTCCTTAAATTCTTTTATGAGACATAGCCAAGAACCTAGAA
>JAQZBX010025525.1:0-29481 GCA_029593785.1 Cabassous unicinctus
CCTCCTCACTGCTTCCTTTTACAGTTTAAATGCTTCCAATCCCAACCTCACCTGTGATTGCTGGTTGTGCCTCTCCTCCATCTCGCCCTACTATGAGGCAATTGCTATCAACGCCTCCTACCAAATTTCTACAGATTCCAATCCTGCCTTTTGTAATTGGAATCAAACAAAAATAGGGCTGACCTTCCAGTCTGTTTCTCAAAGTGGGCTTTGTATTACTAAACCTGGAGGCACTGTTGTTCCCTCTATGCAAGCGTTCTGTAATCTCACCATTTCCCCTGCTGCAAATACAAAGTTTTTACTCTCCCACAACAACACAAAATGGCTTTGCTCCTCTACAGGTCTCACACCGTGCCTCAGCATCACGACCCTCAACGCCACTGGAGAAACTTGCGTGCTCGCTACCATCCTCCCCTGCATCTACTTCCACACTAACGATCAATTCTTTGATTCCTGGCAGCATCACCTACTTCCAGTCTATGTGCAGAAATGCGAGGTCATCACTGCGATAACTATTGCTTCACTTTTAGGTATTGCTGGAATCAGCACCGGAGCTGCTGCCCTTGGCACGCAACAATCAGCTCTCTCCTCCATCAGAATGGCCATAGATGAGGACATTGCCCACATAGAAACATCCATCTCTCATCTAGAAAAATCTCTAAACTCCTTATCCGAGGTAGTCCTCCAAAATCATAGAGGCCTAGACCTCCTCTTCTTAAAGCAGGGAGGGCTATGTGCTGCACTAGGAGAAGAGTGTTGTTTCTATGCTAATCACTCTGGCCTTATTAATGATAATATGGCTCAATTAAGAGAGGGGTTAGCTAAACGTAAAAGGGACTATGATTTAATGTTCAACAGTAGCTGGACCTCTTGGGGGTTCGATAAGCTTCTTCCTTACCTCCTCCCCTTCTTGGGACCCCTCATAACTATTTTGCTTCTCCTCTCTCTGGGTCCTCTGCTATTCAAAAAGCTTTTAAATTTGCTACAAAAATCTCTCTTTGACAAGCCAGTCACAGTTCGATATCAACAACTGGCCACAAGCGAGAGTGCCTGCCTTCAACTCTCCCGCACTAGTTTAGGCACCCTTAGTCGCCTAAGCCCCCACAGGAGCCAAACCCCGCGTCCGCTACGTTAGCACGTCCCTATCCCTCTCCCCTCCTCCTCTCCCCTTTCCCCCTTTTCTCCTCTAGCACTAAGTCAACAGATCTCTATCCCTGGGTGCTGCGCTGGTCACGGACAGAAGACGGGAACCTAGCCGACTGTTACCAAGGGCCCTGGCCAGCTGCTGCTATGGTTTCCGATAACGGGTAAAATCCAATACTCTGTATAGCACTTGCCCCCATCCTTATACCCTCCTTATCCCTACCTGCCCTGCAGCCTACCCTCTCCCTTTCCTCTACTACTAATAAATTTAAAGGGGGAGATGGTGCCGTGATGATAGATAATGTAGAATCAACTGGCTACTTAAAACTAAAACTCGAGTGCTGCCTATCCTGGAGGTATATAAACCCCCTCCCACGGGAACAGCATGCTACTCAAAAACATGCTCCTAGCTTATGCTACGGTTGGTACCGCTGGGTGCAAGGCAAAGCACTGTAAAGGAGGGCCCAAATAATAAAGGCCGTTTTTGAGCTCCTTGAGAAATATGCCTCTTTGGGTGCTGGACTGGTTAGCCAATAACAGGTAACAGGACCCTTCTCTCCACTTGTGGCTAAGCCACTGGATCAACCTAAGACAGGAACCTGGCCAATTGCTGCCGACAGTAACCTGGCCAATTGCTGCCGACCAATAGCTGCCACGGTCTCCCATGACGGGTAAGATCCAGCAGCCGCTCAGCACGGTCCTAACCTAAGACAGGCACAGTCCCCCAAAATAAAAATCATCGAGGCCTCTATTTCCCCCAGCAGGTTAATGCCAAAAGATCGCTTATGGGGACCTTCATGGTAGCACTCAACAGTTTTTCAGCCAAGGCTCTACTAATAAATTTAAAGGGGGAGATGTTGTGGGATATAGGAAAACATCTCAGCTGCTCCCTCCCCCTCTAACTCTTCTGGCACCCTATCAACCCTAACACCTGCTCCCTCCCCCTCTAACTCTTCCGGCACCCTATCAACCCTAACACCCGCTCCCTCCCCCTCTGCCCCCTCCCAACCCCCCTTTTAACATGGCTGCTAAGGCTAAGATAAAGAGCAGCCTAAGTTAAGAAAAGCCCGCGTCTCTCAACTGCCAGAAGCAAGAACCCACCAATCCCCAACCACCATTCATCCCTAAACCCACCAATCCTTACCCTCCTCCCTGTTCATGCCACAATCTTCCTGCCACCCCTGTGCCCGCCAATCAGCAACTGCCACACCCCCCTATGCCCTATAAAAGGTGTTGCACTTCCTGAATAAACAGACCTGCGCCACTCGCCTCGTCTCTGCAGTCGTCTTTCTCTGTGCCCGTCCGTCCTCCACACCCGTCACCCCCCACTGGGGGTCCCTCAGAGGCCTCCGATCTCCCCTCACTAAGCAGCAAACTTTAAGGGTGCATCAGTAGGCAAGGGGAGCAGAGAAGAGAAACATGTTAAATGTAAACTTAAAAGGGAGTGAAATGTAACACAATTCCTATTCATATCCCAGAGATTGTTAGATTAAAAACTGGACAGACATTGTATTAGTCAGGGTTCTCTAGGGAAACAGAATCAACGGGAGATATATGTCAATAATATGAGATTTATAAGAGTTTCTCACATGACCATAGGGATGTACAACTCCAGGTTCCACAAGCAGGCTACAAACCAGGGGCTCCAATGAAAGTCCAATAAAAGTCCTTGATGAATTTCCAGGAGATGTTGGCTGTCCAAAGATGAGATGGGAAATTTTCTCTGAATGTTGAAATCACTTCCCCTTTTAAGGCATTTAACTGTTTGGATAAAAGCGTCACCCAGTGCTAATGCAATCTCCCTAATTGATGCCCATATAATCAACCTCACTGGTGACCAAAGTCTATAAATGTTCTTGTGTTACAATTAGCCCAGTGCTTGCTTGACTAAACACCTGGACAAAATTACCTGGTTGAGTTGACACATTAGCCTAATAACACATTCCCCAAATAACACAAGTATACATAAGTTTGGGGGATACTTGAAAAAAAATCCCAAAATAACACAATACACGTAAGTTTGGGGCATACTTGAAACAATATTTAGAGAAATTCTCAATGAAAATCAAGATCTTTAACTCAAATATCTCTGGGTTTAAACACACCCTCCATTCATCCAGGCAAAAATACCTCTTGATTTTTAGCAGGGATATAACTTGTAACACCAAATGGCTTCAGAAAGCAACTTTCAATTTGGCCCAATGTCTAGGCCTACAAGGATTCAAGGAGCCCTTCCAAGCTTGCAAAGATCAGGTTCAAAAGTTTTCAAGGGCCACATAAAATCTGTCATGTCATATTTTATATTTTGAAATACAGAAGCATATTTTAAATATTCCTAAGGCATTTATTTATTAAAACATTCTTTGACAAAATTTCACATTAGCTTAAAATTCATTTTAGTCTTTCTCTACAGAGGTCTCCATTTCAACACTATTACATAAAAACCCCTTCTTCAGCAATCAGTGTTTCCACCAACACACCTTGAGCACCATGGTCTGCCTCATTTTTCTGTAGGCAAGCCAACTAAATGTTAATACTGCTTTGCTATGAGATAAAAGCTCCTATTGCATATTTAATGGGAAAAAAATGAAACTTTTGCAAAGCAAATTTTTTTTTGCTTTTTTGGAAGCAGCAGTATTTTGAACCAGGATCTCCTATTTGGGAAGCCAGTGCCCAACCACCAAGCCACATCATTGTACTCTTCATTTGTTTGCTTGTTGTTTTTTGTTTTATTTTTAAGAAGCACCACGGACCAAAGCAGGACCTCCCACGTGAGAAGCAGTTTCCAACTGCTTGATCCACATTTGCTTCCTAAAGTGAACTTTTTAATTTTATTTAATTTTATTCATTTAATTTTACTTATATTAAATAAGCTTTAGATTACATAAATTTTATGTAAAAATATAGAGGATTCTCATATGCCCTACCCCCTCCCCTTCCACAATTTCCCACATTAACAACATCCTTCTTTAGTACAATTGATGAGCACATATTGAAGCATTGCTACTATCCACGGACTATAGTTTATATTATATTTAACACTCTATCCCACACAATTTTGTAGGTTATGACAAAATATATAATGGCCTGTATCCATAAATGCAATGGCATCCAGCACAATTCTGAATTCCTGAAAATGCCCCATGTTACACCTATTCTTCCCTCTCCCTTCCCTTGGAACCTCTGGTGGCCACTGCCTTTATATCAATGTTACATGTTCTTCCATTGCTAAAATAATTAGTCTAACCTTTAAGAGGTACTTTTTGCCTTTAAAAATAAACCATTGTATGAAAAGGACTTTATTTTTATGCATTTATATTTGTTTCTGTAAGATAAATTTCTCGAAGTGGAATTGTTGAATCAACTGTTACATGCATATTATTTTCTTATGGAACTGAGAAATTTCCCCATAATTTACATGCACCTCCAAAGTGCTTGTTTTTCCACATGCAGGCTATTTTTTATTTTTACCAATAGGATAAAAGAAAAGTGTCACTTTGTTTTCATTTGCAGTTCTTCTATTGTCTTATCTGTTAGTAAACTGATATGAATTTTGTGAACTCTGTTCCTGTCCTTTGTCCATTTTGCTGGTTATTAGCCTTCTACATATTAAAGTAGTTCTTTAAAAAAATAAATAAATAAACCAGCGAGTCTTCTAAGAATAAAGAAAGCGAGTATTCTACAGTTAAGCACATGCTTTGGAGTAAAGAATTTAGATGTTGCTCTGTGGGTACAGGTTGTTAATACTCTCATTTCCTCCTGGGGGGGGGGCTTTCATCAGGTATCACAAAACCTTTCTGTGGCATAAAGAATATGCAAAATCCTCTGCAATACAGGGTTGTTTCCATCCTCATTCTCCTTGCAAATCAATTCAATGTTCCTAAGTTTTCCAAAGTAGAAATCTCTCTCCTTCTCCAAGTCTTTGAGAGTAAGTTTCAATAGGTTGACCTGCTGCAAAAATTCAGCTGCCTCATCCTCCCCATTTCCTACACCAGGATTCTTCCTCACCAAACCTTGGACAGATTTAAGAGTGGCAGTAGTTCTCTGCATTGAAATGGGCCTCTCTGGAGCTGCACTGCTCCAGCTGAGAGGTCTCTTTGCTTTATTCTGAGCTGGAGAAAAAAGGGAAAGAGTCAATCCCTTTCTCAAACTTATCTGGCAGCTACAGTATCACAGTCTTTTCCATCATAGTTTGCATCAAATAACTTCTTGAACCACTGAACAAATTCAAACTTGTCCTGAAACTTTCCTTTTACTAATTTGTCCACAGGAATTATTTTGTTAATACCCATTCTCTTTAAACCTGCTTTTAGTGTTTTGAAGTTCTGGATATATTCATTCTCTAATTTAGCTGGAATTTTACTTACTTCAAGGCTGTCTAGACAGATAACAGCATATTCATAAAGTGATAATAGGCAGCCCCTGAACACTATTTTCAATCTTTGTCAAACAACTGCAGAGACTCGTTGATCTATGCCAGCATGTCATGTCGACTTAGGTTATCGCTGGCCACTGGATACTCACTGATGTGGAGTGTACATTGACTGATAATTGAGGCTTTCTGCGGGACCAGTCCGCTGTCCTTGCCGGCTCTGGTTTGGTCTTCTTTTGGTTCAAACTGCTCAAACCCTTATGTCCTACAGCCTTATGACTTCACAGCCTCCCAAACCTCTTATGCACTGACATAACAACTTTGTGGCTTTTTAAAGATAAATATCATTTCAAGGTATTGTACATTTTTAAAATTAGTCTTCTTGTTATTGGGGATTTAGGAGTTGTTTATATATTCTGGATATTTGTAACTATTTTCTCCCATGCTGTAGATTGCCATTTCACTATCTTAATAATGTTTCTGAAATACAAACATTTTTTTAAAAAAATTACAGATTCCATTTTACTTTTTTTTTTCTCTCATGTTTTCATGTCATATGTAAGTAATTGCTGTTAAATCCAAGGTCCTGAAGATCATTCCCCATGTTTTCTTCTAAAAATTTTGTGATTTTAGCTCTTATATTTAGATCTTCATTCTATTTTGAGTTAGTGTTTGTGTATGTTGTGTGGTTGGGTGTCCCAATGAATTCTTTTGCATGTGGATATCCAGTTTTCCCAGCATCATTTGCTGAAGAGAGATTTATGTCCTGATTGAGTCATCTTGGCACTTTTTCTGAAAATCAAATGAATGTTGATATATGTGTTTATCTCTGAGCTTTAAAACCAATGCATTGGTAAATCTATCTATTTTTTTTCCTAATACCATTCTGTTTTGATTATTGTAGCTTTGTAGTTAGTTTTGAAATTGGGAAGTGTGAGTACTTCAACTTTGTTCATCTTGTTTGAGATTAGTTTGCCTATTTGGGTCCTTTGTAATTACATATTAATTTGAGAATTAGCCTTTCCATTTCTTCAAAGTAAAAGACCAGTTACCTTTACATAGATATTGTGTTGAAACTGTAGATGGTTTTGGGTAATATATATATCTTATCTATATTAAATATTATAATCCATGATCATGGTCTATGTATTTAATTTTGAAAATTTCCTTTTATTCTGTCTTATACTTTCTGTCTTTGCTTACATTGCCCATCTATTTTTGCATATTGCCTACTTTCTGTTAGCATGTGAATTATAATCATTTTAAATTCCCTCTTTGATATTTCCAAAATCTGTGATATCTATGTCTGGTTTTGTTGCTTGCTTTGTCTCTTCAGACTGCACTTTTTCTTATCTTTAAGCATGTCTTTTAATTTTTGTTGAAAGCCATCCATGATAGAAAGTGACATTATGACTTTGATGTGAGGTTTTATGGAAATCTGGTTAGGAGTTGGGTTATGTTTAACATTTTCTCTATCTATAGATTCCAGGGAATTAAAATTGATATAGTGCCTATTTTTTTGTTCCCCTGTTTTCTTTTGACTTGTCTTAAAACTTTTCCTTAGATATTCTGTGTCATATTGTTGTTTATCTATGTTCATCCTTTATTATATTGACATTCTATTTACATGCTGGTAATGTATGGTGGTGAAGACCGTTTTTATAATGTTATGATTTTATTTCAGTCATTCAGTGCAACTATATCCCTAAACCATGATCTTCATAAATGTTTCTTAACTCTTGCCATACCCTCATATTGACCTTATTAAGTGAGAAGGAAATACTAATGGTGCATGGATTTGGGTAAATACTCTTTAAACTTCTTCCAGGCAGGGTAAGAGTCTGGTGAAGTCAGTCTCCTTAAAAAGGTTTCCTTTGGTCACAATGGTTTCTCTTTTCCTCTCAATATCAGATCTACAAGGGGATTCTTCTTGACTTTCACCAAGAGAAGTTGGTTGGGATCCTATTCCCTAGTCCACATCAAAGTGAGGAGGTGAAAAGGGAGCTACAACTGCAGTCCCCTGGGGCTTTTCTTTTTCTGGCTAGTCTACAGTCATTATCGAACAATTATTCAAAAATGTCATTTAAGTGTTATAACCCAATTGTTGCTCCAGCAGCTTCTACTCTAAGGAGGCAGAATCTGGTTATGACTCTATAGCTTATACCTCTCTCTCCAGAAATAGGTTTGGACATCAATTCTATGATCATTGAAGAAAAGTCACTGATTTTTATTTACATTCAGTTTTTAGTATATTTCCTGTTTTATGGATTGGAGTCCTGAATTCCAAACTATTTCGACGTCTGGGATGAAAAAGTAAGTTCTCATTTTTTTTTTTAATTCCCCACTGACCCACCATTGTGCTCACTGTCTGCTTTCTGTGTACATTAGCTGCATGTTTTCCTCTGTGTCTGCTTGTCTCCCTTTGTTGCATCATCTTGCTGTACCAGCTCTCCATGGGCCTGGGCCTTCAGCTCTCCATGGGTGTGGGCAATTTTGCGATCACAAGGAAGCCCCAGGAACCAAACCCAGGCCTCCCATATGGCAGATGGAAACCCAACCAATTCAGCCACATCTGCTTCCCTCATTATATTTTTATATGATATTTTCCTATACACTGTTTACTTTTAAAACACTAGTTATTAATATTTAAAAGGTTTTGACAATTGTATTGTACTTCATCTTTGAGATAATATCATTTGAGAAACAATAGTCCCTGATGCATGTACTTTCAATAAATGTGAGTTATCTATTCATTTCTCTGGAATCATGAAAGACAGGGATGCGACTGATGCATTGTTTACCTAAGGAAACAGAGCTGCAGACAAGGGGCATTTTCTCTAAGGACTGCATGTGGAACTGTAAATTGGCTTTGGACACTGAAGTAATAATATCTTTGTTCAGGAAGGCTCTGTTTTTCTGATATTTTAAGTGAGATGAAAGTTACCTTCAAAATTTTATAGGAAGCATCAATTTCTTCATTTGAGTAAGTAACACTGGTTTTCTAAGGAAAGTTAAGGATAATCTGTTACGATTTCTTGAATTGCCTAGTATATTATGCACTAAAATTGTGAATAATATAGAAAATCTCAGACAAACCATCTATTTACAGTCATTGCTTACAATTATAAAAATCATTTAATAAATATGTTATTGAATCAGAACAATCATTTTATATCTTTATATCATTTTATATCTAAGCTGACTTAAATATTATTTAAATTATGTTTTATACTAAGGCAGTTTCTCATTCATAAATTGATAATCTTGGTTTTATTTTACTTTCAAACAGGTATAATGCACAAGTCCCAGGATGAGCAGAGCCACTCAGAAATGTATAAACATGATATATTATATAGTGAGATATTGTAGAATTCTATCCCCAGAGCTGACAGATTTTCCTAAAATAATTTATGACAGCTGAAGGAAATGAGGTTTTTAAGCAACTGTAAATTAAGCATTATTTTAATAATACATAAGAGCGTCTTAAGTATATTAATTCTCTACTCTTTCAGTATATCTACATATTAATGGTAGCAATATAATAATAAACATACAAAGAAAAAGCTTTTAGCTGATTTTATTGTTCTTCATCATCATCCTGAGGTCAAGTGAGTAGACTTTTCAGATTTTAATTGAATAAAGTGGTCCCAAATTAATGACTTTATATTTATTTTTAATATTTTGCACGAATTTATTTGTTTTATTTTCATTTTCATATCTTTAACGCTATAACAATGGTGAATTAAGTTGATTTCAAAGTTATGAGCAGCACATTTCTGCAAAATCATGTTGGCCCCATTTAGGACCAAGTCCACTCAATTACCATTAACTGTTATACATAAATAAGGAAAATATCTGGTGGATAAATTCTCAAACCATCAAAAAATATTTTAGAATAAATGGCATATTAGATTCCTTATAAATATATAGTGTAGTGAATCAATCAATTTGGTTAATGAATCCTAATCAAAAGGTTGACTATGTCTCTCTGTAACTAAAAAGTGAGTGCCATTTTCTGTTAGAGATACACTTCATGTAATGTTTTATTTGTTAACACTTAGATTATACAATTTCATTTTTATCATGCAATGTGTGTTGTGTTATCATTTTTGTGCAGTGAAAGATTTCAGAAGACATGGTAAATATTAAATGATAGTTAGTCTGGTGCAAAAGCCCTAGAAGAAACCTCTGTCTGACATATTTGATCTTGGGAAAATTATTTAAACTTTATAAGACTCAAGGTACTATTTTATTTGTCATTATATTAAAATCTAGTCTGCTCAGTTCAAGTACTGTGAAGTGTTCATTCAACCATCCCCCTGTGCTTTTAATACTTCATTAAACAACAAATGCTTATTAAGCAAATTCTCTATTCTAGTCTGTCTGCAAGACACTGTGTATTGAGAGGTAAGTAAAAAAGATGCTCTTCTTGTCACCATAGGGTCAGGGTGTAATGAAATTACTGAATTGATGTAAAAGAATTTGCTTTGAAACTAACTAAGCCAATCCAAATATAGCTATAATATCTGCTTTGTGTAATTATTCTTGTTAAATTAATGTCATGTAACTAATATATTCAATGAAGTAACTTTGAAACAAAGTTTCATTGTATTTAAATTTTATGAGGTTTCTAAATTATACACCACATTTAAGAGAAAATTTAGTTTTCAATACAAAATCAAAAGGGAAATGAAGTCAATATAAAAATACTCGAATTTTAAATTCATTACATAATTGATCCTCAGACAACTTCATGAGAGTATTCTTTGATCTATCTTGTATCACATCAAAAGTTACTATATTTTTGTAAAAATACTTAGATGGAATTAAAAAATAATATGAAGAAACTGCTGTGGCTTTTCAACTAAAGACAATGCTACTGAACTACCACCAGTAAGGAAAAATTTCAAATTATGTTTAAGGAAGTAGAAATAAATTTTTAATGCCTAATCTATTCTCTATCAGATACCTCTTTATGCCTAATATCCTTCATTCAAGGATTCAGGTTTTAGCCATATGAAATAATACTTATGTAAGTAAGTGAACGTCCAGATTTAGAGACTGAAACAATTGCAGCATAAAATAAGAACCTTCAAAGAATATCATTTACTTAATTTCTTATTATGTTTTTCTTTAAATGTTTCTTTTTTTTTTTTTTTTCCTTTTTGTAACATGTCAGGATCCTGGAGATATTGTCCTTTATGTAAGATTTTTAACTAACGACAGCTTTGGCTTTCTTTTGACTGTGAATTTTTCTGTAATATTTTTCATACTTGCTTCTTAAAATTTATTGATAAACAGGAAAATAAAATACTTAAACATTAATGCATTCCTTTAGGTTTAGAGAAAAGTTGTTAAGGTAGAAATTTACTATGATTTTATGTTATAAAGATTTCAATTTTTAGAAAATTTTAATTAAAAATGTTTTGAAACAATATTTGAAATTTAAACAGCAATCATGTCCCCTCCCCCAGTGGGGTAAGTGTCAGATTTTCTTAAGTTTCTGGAGTGAAGTCTGATGAAAGGCAAATAATTTCACTAACTACAAATAAAAGATGAAAGATAGGGAAGAAAACGGGTTTGAGATGTTGGAAAATGGTGAATGATTTAATGTGGTAAAAATTTCTCCAGATTGAAATGATTTTTTAAATTGTCTCCAAACTTACAGTTTAGAAGCAATAATACGGCATACATGAACAATGAGAGAACAGGGAGTGATTTCATCCTGCTGGACCGATTTCATTACAACCAGGCTACCTGGGTCTTCCTTGCTCTCCTCATGCTTGTTCTCCTGAGAGCTCTGTTTGGCAACACAACAATTATCTTTCTTGTTAGGGCAGATCCTTTTCTCCATAGCCCCATGTACTTTCTGCTCAGTCAGATAGTCTTATCTATCTCCATATTTGTTACCAAAATGGCCCTTGACTTTATGTCTGCGAACAATCACATTTCCTTTGTTGGTTGTGCAATTCAGATCTTCCTCTTCATGACCCTGGTGGCTTCAGAGTGTCTCTTGCTGGCTGTTATGGCTTATGACTGCTTTGTGGCCATCGATCACCCTTTACGCTACCCCATCCTTATGCGTCCCGCCACCTGTGTACTCATAGTGGTTGGGTCTTGGCTGAGAGCTCTGCTAATGCCCTAATCCAGGTCATATATATACTGATTCTCCCTTATTGGGCCTCCATGGAAATCCACCATATTTTTGAGAGATCCCAGTGTTGTTGAAACAAGTCTGTGCTGAAACTTGCTAGTATGAAACGGGTCTATTTGTCAGGGGTATTGTTTTTTCCTCCCTCCCATCTCATCCATTTTAGGCTCCTATGGAAAAATACTTCTCCACTGTGTTGGCTATAGGCTCAAGCGTGAGCTTCAGGAAACCCTTGGCCACTTGCTCTTCTCACCTGACTGTGGTGTCTCTATTCTATGGAGCTGCTCTCATCAAGTACCTTTTGCTGAAGTCTTATCACTCCCCTGAGCAGGATGAAGTGGTCTCAGTCTTCTAAACCATCCTTACGCCCATGCTCAACCCTCTTATTTACAGTCTGAGAAACAAGGATGTCAGTAGACTCTTCAGTAAAGTTTTCAGAAAATGAGAACTTTGTAAACATTTTCTAGTTTCCACTAACAACCTAAAGTCATGAGAGCATTTACATGAAAATGATATTTAACATATCTGTAAACATATATAATGATATACATTCATACATATGGCAGATATTTTGAGAAATATAAAACAAATGAAAGCTTACAATCCCATAATTAAGCTGATATAAATACCATTTTAAGCATTTTTATATTTTTACTCAGCATAGCATAAAATAATGAATTTATTTATTTAAGATATCAAATGAATGTTTCTTATTCCTGTGCAGTCATCATATTTATTCAATTTTTAAATAGGCACACATCACCTTTTAGAGGAAACATGAGTTCCACTGGCAATTACCTCTATTAGGAAAGGTGAGTTCTTCCAAAGCAGCCATTATAAATGATATAATAATGGTATTTTTTACCAAATATTAAGTTATTTCCTAAAGTAATCTTGGCTCTAATTTTGGGATATGGAATTATTAAATCAAAATATATTGATGCAAGGGAGCTGATATGGCTCAAGCAGTTGAGCAACTGCTTCCAAAATGTGAGGTCCCAGGTACCATCCTTGGCACCTGGTACCCCCCCAAAAAAGTATTGATACATTTAAAGGTTTAAGACATTATTTGATCAGTGAGGTTTGGATTGTTTTACACTTATATATATTTATATATTTTAAATATTTAATTTTACTATAAAATATTAATTTTAGGGGAAATGTGTGATTTATAATGATTGTACAATTTACAGTATACCTTCTACTTTTGCTTCAGTAGAATTATCTTTATAATTTTGCTTAATATTTGATTCAGAAAAATAGCCATATATTATGGCTTCCCCAGTTCCCGCAATCTGTAATTTTTTATTTGCATTTTGCTGTTAGTATTGATACCTTTGTTAACAATCATATCTTTTATTGCAGTATGATAATTCCATATTATTTTTCCTGTACTGCACTAGGTATATCAACCTATGATTCTTTTCTGGAAATAGTCCAGATTTCTGTTTCTTTCTTATGACTTCTCTTACGGTTGACTACAAAACTATAAAATGTGATTTCTAGAATCTAGTACATGTTTTAATGCAATCTTAGAGGTTCTACTCACAAGAGATAATAATCCATGAATAAGTAATGAGGAAATGCCCTCATCAATGTACAGATTATATGTCAGCAATTGGTTTGCAAGTATTTATCATTTTTTAGTCTTCTTTTGGATGATAGTGGCACAATTGGTGATCTTTTATGATTTACATACATTAAAATAAAATATATATAATGACTGAATATTTAAAAATTTATTTCACATTACAAAAATTTTTTTTACCTTATTTCTCAGATTGTTGGTGATCTACTCCATATTTTCCATCATCTATGGCCACATTGACAAAATTAGAAGTGTGATTTTTGTGTAAAACTTTAATTTATAAATGAGAATAACTTTGATGAGGACAAGAGTCATGTGGAGCCTCTGAGGGATGTGGAGGTATATATACAATTTTGAATAAGACACTATATCAGGTGATCCCATTTTGTCTTCCTTGAAAATTGTATTGAGTATTGGCAGAAAGAAGACAGGTTCAAGGCCCAGCTTATTATGATATACTCAGTGTTTGTTTTTAAAATCTTGAAGGAACTTTAGCTCAGGATCCTATTAGTAATAGGATTTACTCTTTAAGCTGGACCTGGAAGAAGGCATTAATAAGTATTGCTATTGCATTGAACTGTATTATATTAAGTTCTTGCTTGATCACTTGGTGTTACTCATTCTGCTTACAATCTATTACTAACATTACTACTGATAGTGTATGATTTGTCCAAAATGGATATGTAGAATAATTAAATTTTTAGGCACATGTTATGTGTACAGTGTCTTCTGATGATTGATCTTAAATATGAGGGGCACCTGTTGTGAATATGGTGCCTTCTAAGTACTTGTAGATACATGTTTTGAGTATGATACCTTTCAAGTCAGCGTTGTTTTTTTCTTCTTCTTTCCTTACAGCACTGGGAAAATGTGTCTGTTGTTTTTCTTTTGTATATATAAATTCCCAATTCTTGGAACCGAACAATGTACTATAAGAAAAGTATTATTAAGAATTGTGAATTCATAAGCTTTTAAATCAATAGTCTCTGTTGTTTTATCCTAGAATTCTGAATGATTAACCTGTCCTTTGTCCTTTGGAACATTATAATTCTTCTAGGCAGGCAACCCCATCATCCATTACTTGAAAACAAATGTTTAAAAGGAACAAGTCACCAGACATGATATTTACACATCCTGTTTGTATCCCCTATAATACTAAAAGCTAAAAACCCTTATGCTCCTGTTCATTGTACCATAAAGAGAATAAAACAAAGACCCCTTGTGACATCATGTGTCTCCTATGGGGGGGCTGGCCAACCCCTGGCAGATGGATTTGTTTACTTTTGATGAGGTCATTCCTCATGAGTTGCAAGATTCTTTGGAGTTCTGAGGTTCAGAATCCCTTAAACTGGATAGCCCCTATGCTGCCAGTCAGAGCCTCACCCAGGAGGGTGCATTTTGTCTGGGACTGTTTTTCCAATTGGGACTCTGATTAGCTGCAAAGGGGCTCCTCAGCCACATGAAAGGTCAGATGTTGTGTCTTCCCTTGATTTGATGAGTGGTTGTATATACTTTCATATCTTTAATTAATTACACTTCTTTTTTGTGATTGCTCAATTGTTATAATAATTTAATATAACCAGAAACTCATTTGATTGAGTAAAGCTGCCTTTTCATAGGATTTAGAGTTTCTGCCTCTTCCTTAGCAAAACAGATGTTCGTGCACATCTAAATCACATCATGGATTTGAAGGACAACATAGCTAAAGAAATAAAATATATTAATTTATCTTACAATTTCTTCTCTGACTCACTGTTTGCTTAGGAGTGTGTTGTTTGGCCTCCATATATTTGCACATTTTCCCTTTCCCTTCCTACTATTTATTTCCAGCTTCTTTCCATTTTCATAAAAGAAGGTGTTTGTATAATTTCAATCTTCTTAAATTTATTGAGAGCTGTGTTGTGGCCCAACATGTAGTCTATCTTGTATAATGATCAATGACCACTTAAGAAGAATGTATAATTTGCTGATTTAGCATGTAATACTTTGTGTAAACCTGTGAGGCCCCATTCGTTTATCACCCAGTTCAAGTTTTATGTCTCCTTTGTTGATCTTCTTTCTAGTTTTTCTATTTATTTATCTGAATGGTGTGTCACAATCGCCAACTAATATTTTAGAGATATCTATTTCTCCTTTCAGTTTTGCCAGAGTTTGCCTCATGTATTTCAGGTCACCTAGCTTAGTAAATAACTTGAGATGATTGAAAAGGAGAATACAACTTATCTAAACTTATAGAAACAGTGAAGGAAGTGCTGAGAGGGAAATTTATAGCCATGAATGCCTGTAGTAAAAAAGAAGGAAGAGCTATAATAAAAGAGCAAACTGAACACCTGGAGCACCTAGGAAACAAAAACAATATCAAGGCAAGAAGAAAGAAAGAATAAACATTAAAGTGAAATAAACAAAATCAAGAACAAAAGAAAATCAAGATAAACTCAATGAAACCAAAAGGTGGTTCTTTGAGAAGATCAATAAAATTGGCAAGTCCTTAGCTTTACTAACAAATATAAGGAGAGAGAAGATGCAAATAAAAGCATGAATTAAAAGGGTGGCTTTATGACTTGCCCCACATAAATAAAAAGGATCATAAGAGGTTTTTATGAGAAATTGTATGCCAATAAATGATAGAACAAATTGAAATGAACAAACTCCTAGATATACAAAAACAAACTATGTTGGTCATACAAGAAATACAGGAAATGAATAAACTAATCACAAGTAAAGAGATTGCATCAGTAATTTAAATCTACCAACAAAGAAAAGATCATAGCAGATGACCACTTTTGAATTCTACCAAACATTTTGAGAAGAAAAAATCAGTTCTGTTTAAAATCCTCCAAAAATTGAAAATAGGGAAAATTACCCACCATATTTTTTGAAGCCAAAGTGATCCTAATAACAAAGCCAGATAAAGATACTAGAAAAGAAAATTACAGACTAATATCTCTAATGAATATGGGTACAAAAATTATAAAAAAAAAAAAAAAAGACACAAAATAATTCCAGCATCACAACAAAGTGGTTTTTACTCCTGGTATACAAGAGTGATTCAACATGAAAAATCAGGTAATGTAATATACCACATTAACAATTTGAAAGGCAAAAACCACACGATTGTCTCATTTGGTGAAAAAAATGGCATTTGATTATATAAGGCACCCTTCTTGATAAAACCACTTCAAAGATAGAAAAAGAAGGAAAGTTCCTCAATATGATAAAGGGCATATATGAAAATCCTGCAGCCAACACCATACATAATGGGAAGAGTGTAAAAGCTTTCCCTCTAAGATGGAGAAACTGCAACAATTGAAATTCAACATTGTGCTAGAAGTTCTAGCTAGAGCAATTCGGCAAAAAAAGAAATAAAAGTCATCCAAATTGAAAAAGTGAAAATAAAACTCTCACTATTCACAGATGAAAAAATCCTATATTTGGAAAATTTCAAAATATCTATGATTAAAGATAGTAGAGATGCGTTAGTTTGCCAAAGGGCTTCTGAAGCAAAGTACCAGAAAGGGTTGGCTATTATATAGCCTCACTGATGTAGTCCAACCTAAAGACCTAAGCAAACTTATCAAGTAATCTAACCAAATGCCCCTCAACTGACTAATGCAATCAACGGTTATCACAAAAAGAAGAATAGATTAGTTTACAAGCAAAACATTGTTTTTAGGATTGATAAGATAATTTCAATCTGCCACAGTCTACCCTGTGGATCCCAAAAGGCTTATTCCAAAAAGACTTGGATCATTTTAGGAGCAATGCTAAGTATGAAATCAAAGCAAATTCAGTTAAAAGAATATAGTTTGTCTTGGGTCAAAAGTACCCTCTGGCTGTAGACCTGTGAAACCTACAAAAGTAGTTATCTGCTTTCAAAATACAAACAAGGAAAAGACATAGGACCAACACTGGAAGGGAAACAGTCATGGGTTCATAACAGTTCCCGAAAATGTTCAGGGCATACTCCATTAGATATCAAATTCTGATAGTGATCCTTAAAATGGTGTCTTTTCTCCTCAGAGGCTCATGGGGGCCTCCCTCTCCATGGGCTTAACCAGGGCTATAAATTTGCTACCTCCCTCTTCAAACATCTGGGTGGAAACTAAGCTCCAGATATCACATTCCAAGAAAATTTGGGTGATGGCCATATTTTCTCCAATCTCTGGAGAACAGACTCAACCCCTTTACTATAATAAGGTGATGGCAACATTCTCCCTAATAACTAGCATACAGGCCCAACCCCCTGTGAACAGTGGAGCCAGAACCTGACTCTCCTTAATCAATGAAGCTTAGGCCCAATCCCCTCAGAGCAGTGGGGTGGTGATCTAATAATCCCAAACCAATGTGTAAGAGGCCCATATTCCTCAGAGAGGTTGGGTGACAACTGTCTCTCTCTAAAAATTGGGGAAAATGCTGCACCTTCTCTCTAGCCTTGAGTGTTCTCTCTCCCTGAACACTGGGCTTGAACATTTACCCTTTTTAAATCCCTGTTGCAAACTCATCCTCTCCATACACATGGGTGTGGTTCCCTTCTTTCTCCAAGAAGATTTCTTAATTCCAGACCTCAGCTTCCACAGTTTTCCTCTTGAAGACATTTTCCCATCCTCCTCTCCTTTCCCCATACATTTTTGCCCAGATTGACAGGGGTTAGGTTCATACAGTTATTGCAAAAATTTTTTGGTTTAGCATGCATGGAACAGGGGTCCATGCCATCAAAATGTAAGCCTTTCTGCAAGTCTCTTATTGATAATTGCATTTCTAATACTGACTTACAAGTTCCAAATTTAGTTAAGTCTTTACATAAGCCATTATCTTTGGGAAGCTTGTTTTCCAGAAGTTTGAAATTTCCTAAATCAATCTCTGGTTTTTTTTTTTTTTTGTGTGTGTGTGTGTCCAACAATTCAGTTCTCAGTTTATCTGCTTCCTCTTGAGTTTTAATATAAGCTACAAGGAGAAGTCAGTCTGCATTTTCCACATTTACTTTGGAAATCTCCTCAGCTAAATGTCCAACCTGTCATTTTCAAATTCTGCCTTCCATCTAATTTCAGGAATCAATCTTACTAAGTTATCTTCAACTTTAAACATAGATAACCTTTCCTCCAGTTTCCAAAATAGCTTCATCATTTCCTTCTAAGGCCTCACTGAATATAACAGCAGGGTCCATATTCCTAGCAAAAGTCTCTTCAAAGCAATCTATGCCTTTTCTATCAAGCATCCCACAATTCTTTAGAAAAATACCACTCAACCATTTATTAAATGCTTCCAGCATTTTTGATAATTGCAGCAGCACAACCCCACACTTGGTACAATTTCTGATTTAGTTTGTCAAAGAGTTACCTACGCAGAGTACCTGATGCTGCTTGACATTCATAAAGTGGAATTATTTGAGGTAAAATGTACAATTACAAGGCCATGAAAAATCCAAAACATTGTACCATAAGAGATACTTTCTCACCAAAGTCAGCTGTCACGTAGGGAAGCAAGATGACTGTTGTGTCTGCCATTGCTCCTTCTTTCTGCAGCTGTAAGCAAACCTGTCATAGGGCTTCTCCCCTCTTGAGCTGATCAATGGGTTCAGTCTCTTGTGGGCTTATTGTTTAAGTGATCCTCTAGTCCTCTCTCACATTGTTGTATCAAATATGGCAGCTCCCTTTATATGTCTATAAAACATATAGACATATATGTCTGTCTATCTCTTTGTTTCCATTTATATCTGACCCAACAGTGGGGCAGAAACTGAACTGAGTCACACCTCACTGATGTAGTCCAATTAAAACACTAAAATGATCTTATCAAGTAATCTAATCAAAGGACCCTCAACCAAATTTAATGTTATCAGAGGATATCACACTCACAGGAATAAAATAGTTTAAAAAATCCTCCCCTTTCTCAGATTAATAAAATAATTTCAAACTGCCACAAAATTTAATAATGACTTTAAGCAAATTAGCAGGACACAATAACAATACACAAATATCATTATTGTTTTTCTACACTAATAACAGGCAAGCTGAAGAGAAAATCAAGATAACATTCCATTTATAATACCAACAAAAAGGCTAAAATATCTAGAAATTAATTTAACTAAATATGCAAGGGAACTGTATTCATAAAACTTCAGAAAACTGTTAAAACTAATTAAAGAATGGAAGCAGCTGTGGCTCAAGCAATTGTGCTCCCATTTACCATATGGAAGACCCAGGTTCAATCCCTGGGACTGCCTGGTAAAATAAGGGGAAAAAAAGGTATCCCAGACTTGCACAGTGTGGAAAGGAGCAGGCCACTGCACGGTGAAGTGATGCACCAAAAAATGATGATGATGCAACCAGATAGGGAAAAAAAAAGTAATTAAAGAAGACCTAAACAAATGCAAGGACTTTCCTTGTTCATGTATTTAAAGACTAAACATCATGAAAAAGTTAATTCTATCCAAAATAATTTATAGATTCAAGCCATTCCAACAAGTTACTTTATAGAAATAGAAATGTGAATTACCAGGCTTATTTGGAAGGAAAACAGGTCCCCAAAAGCCAAAAACATCCTAAAAAAGAAGAGCAAATTTGGAAGACTCATATTTCCTTACCCTTACATGTATTATAGTGACACAGTGGTCAAAACAGGATGGTATTGGCATAAAGAGAGACACATTGATTAATGGAATCAAATTGAGAGCCATAGTACAGCTCAAGGTGAGGAGGAAGGAACTGCCATATGCCTGATTGGCCACAGCTGAACTCAGGGAGAAAGCAGTGCAGCCAAGGCTGAAGAGGAGGACTGGATAGAGACAAGCCATGTGCTTTGTTGCCCACAGCTGAGTCCTGGGAGATGGTGAGCCTTGAGGGGAAGGCTGGGACCTCTGTAGACATCAGCTGCCATCTTGCCTTGCCACATGGCATAATGCCAAGATCACTAGTAGCTGACTTTAGTCAGCATCTTTGATGTTGCCTTGATTTGGACATTTCACAGCATAGGAGCTATAAGAATTTCCTCTAGTAAAATTCCCAATATAAAACCCAATACATATCTGGTACTTTGCATCTTCAGCCCTGAGACAAACAAAGACAATGGTTACTAATACATATGTAAAATGTTTTTCAATGAAACAGAACAAATATATGTTAATATTACAAGAGGTTGACATCTGGGTGATATTTGGGTAAAAATGCTACCAAAATAAACTATAGACAGAAGTGTATAGTAATATTTTAACAATCTTTTATTACTGATTAAAAAAAAACATGCTAAGTGAATAAAACTAGAGAAAAGTACTACATATTGTTTGATTCCATCTATACAAAATGTAAATAGAAATAAACTATATAGATGCAAATAGATTAGCAGTTATGTATGACAGGAAAAGGATAGAGAGATTGAGAGGTGACTACCTAGGTGTATGGAATTTTTGCATTTGTTTTTTTGTTGTTGTTGATTTCTTTTCTTTTTAAATAGTAATGAAAATGCTGTAATATTGATTATAGTGATGAACGCACAACTCTGTGATTATACCAAATACCTATGATAAAACTATGGCTTACGCATATAATATATAAAGATAGAATTTATAAAAAGTACATAAAAAGCTGGGAGTAGAAAATATTATGAAAATTGTGTATGTGTCTACAATCGAAGGTAAATTGATATCAAATTAAATTTAAAGCAAAATATGTAAAAATATATTCAGAAAGAAATGAGAAGTGCCTCAAAATGACATAATACACAAAATCAAATGAATATGAAATAAGGGATCAGTGGAAGAAATGAGGGAAAAAAGACTTAGATCAAATAGCAAAATGGTAGAAAAAGTCCTGCGTATGACTAGTTACTTAAAAAATAAATGCATTAATCTGTTTGCTCAGAAGGCAAAGATTGGTAGATTGAAAAACCATGTCCCAAGTATATTCTGTTTACAGGAGACTCATCTTAATTTCAAAGATACAGGTAGGTTGAAAGTGAAAGGATGGAAAATATAAGTCATACAAATAATAACCAAAAAAGAGCTAAGGTAGCTGTACTGATACCAGATAAAATATACTTTATCAAGTCTTTTACAAGGGACAAAGAAGGTCATTATATACTGAAAAAGGGGTCAGTAAAACCAGAAGACATAACCATTAAAATTATAAATATATATATTAACATCACTTCCAAGCTCCAAAGTATCAACTCCTACATACCTACAACCCAATACCCAGATATAACATTCTTTACATATTGTCTCATTTGTTATATAATTCAATCTTTATCTATCTATCTATCTATCTATCTATCTATCTATCTATCTATCTATCATCATCCTCCTCCTCCTATATCATTATCTGTATATATGTAAATCTGTCAGTCTGTCTACTTGTCTATTTATTTCTAGACACTTATGCACCATTACCATTAAATACCTCTTTCATAATTTCCTAGCTGCTAAACAAATATCATACAATGGTTTAGCTGAAAAAATGCCAATTTATTGGCCTGTGGATTTGAAGCTGGGAGAAGTCAAAAATCAATGCACAATTAAGGCAATCAATGCTTTCTTCTATAAGAGTGTGTCATTGTAGGTTGGCTGCAAGTGATCTTTGGGTTCTTACTTTTTCTGTCACATGGCAATGCACATGGCTATGTCATATCCTTTCTCTTTTGGCTTCCACTGATTTCCAGCTTCACCTCCTCGAGGAGCATTTCTCTTCATAAAGCTGTGAGTAATAGGATTAAGACCTGAGTTCAGTTGGGCCACAACTTAGCTAAAATTAACATTTTCAATAGTTCGTATTTACAATGGTTTTACACTCACAAGAATGGATTTAAAGTAAGAACATTTGGAGTGTTAGTAAATAATCTAACCTATCAACTCCTCCATGTATATTTCTTAAGAACAAGGATATTCCCTTATGTAACCACATTGAGAACAATTATCAAGTTAAAAAACTTAACATTGATATAATGTATACAGTTTATACTTCAGCATTTTCAACTTTATAAATAATGTTATTTGAGCATTATTTTAGGTCCAGTCTAGGATCTTTAATTTTCATTGTCTCATCTCTCTCTCTTTTTAAATTGTGGTAGCATATATACAATATAAAATTTATCATCTCAACCATTCCCAAATATACAATTCTGTAGCATTAATCACATTCACAATGTTGTACTACAACCAACACCCATACATTACTGAAACTTTTTTCATCACTCCACAGACCATGCAGCCATTGTTCATCAACTCCCCATTTACCCCTTGTGATGGTTAGGCTAATGTGTCAACTCAGCCAGGTAATTGTGTCCAGGTGTTAGGTCCAGCAAGCACTGGACTAATTGTAATACAAGAGTACTTATGGACTTTGATCACCAGTGAATTTACTGCATGGATGGCTGATTACATCTGCATCAATCAGGGAGACTGCATCAGCAAGGGGTGACACTTTTATCCAATCAGTTGAATGCCTTAAAAGGGGAAGTGATTTCAATATTCAGAGAGAATTTCCCAGCTTGTCTTTGGACAGCCAACTTCTCCCAGAAACTCATCAAGGACCTTTCATTAGACTTTCATCAGAGCCCCTGGCTTGCAGTCTGTCTGGGGAACCTGCACCTGTGCATCCCCGTAGTCACATGAGAGACTCTAATAAAATTTTATATTATTGACAGATATCTCCTGTTGATTCTGTTTCCCGAGAGAACCCTGCCCAAACCATTAACATGTACTCTTCTCTATGAAATTGCATAATGCCAGGTATTTCATACAAGTGGAATCATACACTATTTGTCCTTTAATATGTGGTTTATTTATATTTGCTATTTCTCTCTTTCACACACACACATAGACATGTACTGAAGAAAAATCGTATCATTTGTCACACTGATAGTTTTATAAAATATTGTAATTTCACTACAAATGACACTGCATTGTGACATATTAAATGATTAAATACAGAATTATTTACTATCATTTTCTACAACTGAAACAAATAGCTATCTTTATTGCACAGAGACCACCATGCAAAAAATTATGATCAAAGATTTTTATTAAAGTTCCTGAATCAAGGGGGAATGTCATATCAAAAACTCTCAGAAGGAGAAATTTAGGAAAGATATTTACAAAGTTTTGGGTTCTGTGTTGAAACTACTTAGGACAGGATTTTAAATGCTGTGAACTGTTTGTGATTGGAAAAAATTCACACATAATAGATTAATGGTAGACACAGTGAGATTGAGATGTTCATGTGATATAAGTGTCATGGACAAGTCCTAATGAGCTAAGTCTTATCTTCATAAGCAGGCTTTTGCTGAGATTAACAAGTATCTGCCTAGATATATTGGAATATTTTAATCTCCTGAAGCAAAAAAGAAATTATTTATTGATCTGAAGTATTAAATTCCTGTGGAGGAATTTATTGGAATACACAATTATGTTGATGAAGAAATGCTCAGTTCTTATGGCTACCTGACAGTTATTCTCCAGTCAGAGCTGAAATTCAGATTATTCTTTTCTGTGGAAGTGATCTATTCAGATCTGCACTACTTGATATATCATCAATGTACAAAACATTTTCTACAAAAAAAATCTTCATTAATATAATCCAAGGAACTTGTCTGTAGAATGTAAATAAGAAAATATTTTTTCAGCATGCATGTGAATAAAGCTATCCCTTCAGAATCTAATGGGTTTTTAAACTGAGGTCCACAGACACTTTGGAGGAGTTTCTGGACAGAATAGTATTCAATTTAATTGACTTATCTTGTAGTCCTATATATTGTTCACACTTTACACCCCTGAGAGATGGTGTCTGTGATTCATCTGCTTGTCACAGTGATCCACAATACACAAAAAGTTTAGCAGCCTTCTATGCTAATTTCAGAAAATTAAATCCTAATACAGAAAGGCTTCCATTGTGTGCTATGAGTTAATCATCTTTATATCTAAAATGGTGCTAGTTATGTAGCATCCCTAATAGAACTGAAGAAATAATAGGTTGAATCATTTTCTTTGTCTTGTTGTTGACATGGTCTTACAGTCTTTCCCATATTTTATAGATCTTACTTTGTTAAGGTGAAGTTTATAACTCTAGTTTTACTCAAACTCTGTGCAATTTGAAAACATTCATAATTCAAATTTGCAAACTAAGTGGGATATCATTTAATTTGTGCCAAAAGAACAATTTTGCTTTATGAATTTCAACTTAAATAAACATATCACTTCAAACTGTGGGATAACACAATGTAAAAGAGAAAGTGTGCAGTTATATCTTTTTATTGTCCAAAGAAAAAAATGTAAACATAGAATTATATATTCAATAAAAATAACTTTCAAAAATAGTGATAACATTGACTTTTATAAACATTCACAAATAAGCAAATTAATTACCAGAAGCCTCAAGGAAGTCTTTTAAGAAGAAGGATAAATTATATGGTTTGAAATGGATCTACACAAAGTAAAAATTAAGTATATAAATACATAATCTCTTCTATTATTAAAAGTTCTCTAAGAGATAAATTACTTAATAGCAAAGATAGCAACAATATTTTGAGTGCTTTATACCATATCTATATGTCAATTGTATCAAAAATAGCTCAAATGCCATGAGGGAATATCTGGAAGTATACTATTGTAATATTATTCTAAGTGTGAAGTAGTATAAAATCAAATGAAGGAAGACTTATATGAGTTAAACATGTATGCAAAATATTCTAAAGCAAAAACCAATATCACAAAACAAAGTACTACAACTGACAAAGGAATGAAAAGGATAAAATTTGTTTAATAAATCCAATGGCTAAAAATTATTAAAAACAAATAAGACACATATAGGATAAAATTTAAAAATTGCAAAACAGTATAATCAAACCTAAATATATCAAGAAATATATTTCTAAAAAAATTCAGTGATTCTCACAATGGTAGCTAAACTGAAGAAATGTAAATCAATGGGTACTAAACATAAAAAAAAGAGATTAAAAACATGATTCCGTCACACTTACATTTCTTCTATCTTAATTTGAAATTACTACTATTTTTTAAAAGCAAACAGTGAAGTAAGGAAACATGAGCACAGAGCACTTGCTAATATAATTTTCTGTTAAAAGAAGTATTACTTAATATAAAATGTTCTGTACGGAGCAATAGATATTATAAAATGGATACTATTCTTAAACAGAATACAGTTTGCAGGAGGATAGCCAGCAAAGTTCTCCTGAGAAAACTAGATCATAGCACAGGTGTGCCCATCAATTTGCAAAAACAAGTGATTTTTTTGCCTTTTATGCAAAGACTTGAAATTCATAGATAATATCAAGATATAGTTTAGCCATGAATATTTAATTTTTTATATACTAATTGAGACATCCGTGCAATCTTTAATTTATGTATAATTACATCTATCTTTCAAGATATTTTAGAGTGAATTAAATGCAGACATTTGTCTAAAAGCTGTGGAAATCAATTGTGAACTGAATGAGTAAATGGTTTTCATGATATGTAAAGAGAAAGTCTTACAATTACATCTGAAGTTTTAGGGGGTCATGTGCACAGTTTATTTTTATGACAAGGATTCTTTTATTCTCTATGTACCATCTGAATATAGCAGAGTGCTTGGTAAAGAGAACATATTAGGCCAATCATTACTGAAATTATTAATTAATTAGCAATATTATACATAGATCATTATTTATAATTTCAGGCCATAAACATCCCACCTGAATTAGATATGCTTAAGTATACATTTAAATTAGCATTCAACATTTTCAGACTCTGGTCAGTGTGCAAAACTGCTCTTGGCCCTGCTCCACTGGGTGGTGAACTCAGCTCCCTCATTGCTTCCATGAATAGCTATCAATTCTGTTAAAACTGTTTGAACTGAAGTTTTTTACTGTATTGAATAAAAAAGAGGTGGTTTGTTAAATTATTTCAATAACTTCCATATATATATTTTTTAAATATTTTAAAAGATGCTTAGATTACATAAATCTTACACAAAAATTACAGGGATTCCATGTTCCCCACCTCCCACACCTCCCACAACCTCCCACATAAACATCTTTCATTAGTGTGGCACATCACCTGCAATGGATATACACATCCTGGGGCTTTGCCACTAAGCATGGACCATAGTTCACCTCGTAGACCACACTCTCTCCCACACATTATATGCTGATGTAAAATGGCTTATATCTGTCATTGTAAGGTCACTCAGGATAATACCCAAACCTAGAAAAAGCCCCTGTATTACAACTACTTTTCCCTCTCCCTGCCTGGAAAGCATACAGTGGCCACTGGTTCCACATCAATGTTGTAATTTCTTCCATTGCTTGAATCACAATATATCTACAACAGAATACCAGTAAGGCCATTCTAGGCCATAGCTCTTCCCCAAATCCTGAGGAGTCTGGGATGGTGATATCCACTCCACCTCCAAGTGAGAGGGGGATTATATCCCATGGATATGATGGATGGGATTATCCTGCCTGCAGATGTAGACTCTGTCCATTCCCTGGGATGGCTGTTGTCCATCATCATCTCCTTGCCAGGCATCTTGGGTGAGTCCATTGATCTGTAGAGTAGGAGTTACAGCTCCACCGAGATTCCAGGCACAGCTGGCACATGGGCAGGCCAAAGGCTCCAGTTTCTGGAAGTACACCTACAAAGTCCAGCATCACATATAGGTTTGATTAGAAGGGACTGATGGACCATGTGCAGGGAGGACTTATTTGAGTCCAACTCTGTCACTCCCAGGAGCACAGATTCCAAAGTAGAGCCCACTGATAAGGCATCAGTCTCTGGAGCTATCTCACCTTATATAGGACCTGGGTGTCTCCAGAGCCCTCAGGAGCCTCTCTGTTTGGGGTGATATCCACTTTGGGGTTCTATGAGATCCTACTGAGGTGTGCATAAACATTACTGTCTTTGAAGTCTCTTAGCCATATGAATTCATTTGTCTTTACTTTTTCCCCCTTTTATTCAAGGTCTTTTTCCAGTTGTATTGCCAGTTGGAACTTGGTAGTAATCCCTCGTTGCCAGGGAGGTTCATTGCAGACAGTCATGTCCCATTCTGGGGGAAGGTAATGCATTCATATGCTGAGTTTGGCTTAGAGAGAGGCCACATTTAAGCAACAAGGAGGCTCTCAGGTGGTAACCATTTGGCACCCCATAACAATAGGCTAAGTTTCAATTACAAGAGCCAAGACTTGTAAGGCTAGTCATCAATAACAACAACCCATTAGTGGACCATCCTCCTTTGCCAGACACTGCCCCTCCATTTAGGGGACTCTTGTTGCTCACTTGGAGAATGTGGCAGAGCTCTCCACTCATTTCTTGAGTGGTTCTCCACCCACTGTGACCATGCCCCACCCCTTGATCATTTCAACAATTTTATATATCTTTCATGTACATTCAGGTGAACTTCCTCCCATGAAACCCCCATCCCTGACACCCCCCAACAATGATCCTCTCCCACCCCTGTTGTAACCCTTCTATGATCCAAACCTTCCTTAAAGAAGCCCATAAAATAGCCAAATACAATTAATAGAAAAATGAAATAATAATGATAAGTTTAAATGTAAGAGATAAAATACATGAAAACTTTAAAAAAAACCACTAAAATTAAAATTGAATTAAAGGATTCAAATATTCAAAAAATGGGAAAAAATAAATAAATAATTTTTTAAACATTTTTCCTTTTATAACTGCATTATTGGGTATCCAGTCTGCACCATGGCACCTTCCCCCTCTCACTCCCCAGTGTCATCCAAATTTTCATTTAATTCTCAAAGAAGTTTTAGGTCACAGCAAAGTCACACACAGAATACTAGAGACTCTCATATTCCCAATGCCCTCCCCCTTTCTTCACCCCATATTAAAACCTTTTTTTATGTGGATGGTAGCATTGTTATAACTGTTATACAGATCGTGAAGCATAGCTACTAAACATTGTCAACAGTTTACCGTAGAGTTTACATTTTAGACTGTATAATTTAATAATTTTTTATATTTACCATGTCCTGTGTCCACCACTGTAAGGTAATGAAAAACATTTCCCCTGACCACTAAATAACCCCTGTTTGATCTATTCTGTTCCTCCCTACCCATCCTCATGGGGCTCATGACACCCCCCTTTCTTGACTCATTGAATGACAAGATTCATAGTTACATGCAACAAGAGGTCTTAACATGGTGATTGTACTCCTCTATTAGGATCCACCGTTGCTCATAAGAGATGCCCCACTGACTGTTCCTTGGTGAATTGGTCCTCCCAAAGATGGGGATCCATCTCCTTTCCACTCACCATGTGGGTCTCTACCCACCAACACATTATGACAGGATGAACACTCACACACTCCCCAGAAGCCTATTCCAGATGTGTCCCATCGTGAATGGTCCCCCAACCAACACCCTAAGCCAGTGACACTCCCTTGTCATATTGCCTTAAGAGCATTCCCACCCCTACACTTTCAACCTCATGCCCACAAATCCTGTGTTCACCTGGTCCCTCTCCCATCTCTCCCCCCAGTATCCTGGGTATTCTAACCTGCCCTTCCACATATATATTTTTAATAATAGTCCCATTGAAAGTTTCTCTCTAAAAATAAAGTGAACAGTTGAGGAAAGAAATGGGGTGATTCTTGGAGGAAAGGAAAACACAAGAAAAAAGAGCTATTAACAAAACAGGCCCAGAAGTTAATATTGTTTGTTCTTACACTAGATATACAAGTCAGGATTTCTGGGAAGGGTCCAATGATGTTGCACCTGCAGGCAGCGAAGAGTGGGCATATTCAGTAGAGATGAATAAAAACCTGAATGGAGTTTTCCCATCATAACAAGAGATTCCATGTTGTTTATTTCTAAATGGTTGTCTCCAATGCAGCAAAGAAAACCCTTGGGAGCACAGACTTTGGCACCAACAGTAGCCAGTGCCCACAGGTAATTTCAATGAAATAATTAGTTCTAGATGTTTAGGGAACAGGAACCAAGTAAAATCTGTCTGTCAACATAACTTTTATATATTAAGATATACTAGTGTATTTGAATTTATGGAAAGAATTGGTGATGATTAAATGGATAATCTCTTAGAAAGAAAATAACAGTGCACCTTATATTCTGAGAGCTTTTAAGGTGAAATGCCTGTGGATCCTTGAGATCAAGGAGCAGAACAGGAGATGCAGAGCCTGGCCTCAGCCCAGTTCTGGGACACTAAGATTTCCTGCTCATCCTCAGGATTTTCCTCTCAGGATTCAAGTGATGTTCAA
>JAQZBX010025526.1:0-29480 GCA_029593785.1 Cabassous unicinctus
GTAGAAAGACAGGGCAACCAAAATACTGAGTAATCACTTAATCAATCAGAAAAGCAAGAATACTTTTATAGCTGGCAATGGTTCCAAAGTTCATATGCTGATGGTGATTTCAAGAAAGGAAGATAAATAGTGAGAATATAAGATAAAGAGGATTAAAATAAGGTTTTAAAGAAGAGGGAATAAGAACAAAGAAAAAGTAAAGAATAATGAACAACAGAAGATGCAAGAGATTAGAAAGAGTGGCAATGGAATAAAGTATGCCAAATACAGACCTATGAGGAAAAGTTACTGATATGATTACATCCAGGAACTATTAAAATACCCTATTTATCAAATATAAAATATTTGCCAGATAAATAATTCATTGACTGCTTAAATGCCAAAATAAGCACAATACATCTATATGAGGCAGCTGTTAAATATTCAGGTTGCTTTTTAATATTACTATCTTTGCCATCATTGACCTTCAGAAACAAGCTACCTTATGACAGTTACTGCTTCATACATAATAAATAGTCACCAAGGATACTGACTGCTTTTTTTACTTAATCTTCACAATATTAAGGTTCTTTTACCATTTTTGTAAGTGGTGATGTTTTGTCCACATAGGATATTGCCTATCTCCTAATTTTGAGATGGATATAACAGAAACTTCTTCCGTCTTATTCCTAGCTATCAGGAAGTTTACTAGAAATTCAAATTTAAACTGTTAGTCATGTTTTCACATTTATTTGCTCCCCAAATCTGGCAATGTTAGAATGAGGGTCAAATGGAATTTTTTTTTTTGGAAGACTGACTAGGAGGCAGAAATGGACACTTTTTCATTCAAAGAGTGGAAGCAAATGATGACAAAGGGAAATAAATTGAAGTTAATACATAATAACTAGAAACAGGAAGGGACTTGTTGAAAACAAGAGGACAGGATTTGAGTTTGACCTTTGAAAAGAATAAAAAAGAATTTAAGAAACTTAAGAGGGGATCTATTAATTTTGGCTATTGCTGAGTGGCATGTGTTGGATAAACTCTCCCAATGAAAACAGCTATAAAATTGCATTAAAATAAACAATTTGAAAATTTTGCAGAGAAACCAAAAGGAAGGACATAGAGACTACAATCCCTGAGAGAAGGGAATCACACAAAGGTGAGTTTCACTTTCATGCATGCTTTTTTTTCTGAGGGAAATTTCTAACTTGTTGCAAGGAAGAATAGAGTACAAGCAGAAAGTGAGTCTTAGGAGAATGAGGGGACAAAAGTTGGAGTTCAGATGTGTCAAAGCTTTTGGAATTTGAAGACCAAAATTCCAGAGACGAGGAAACTGCAGAGAAACAGTCTTCCAAATCTGAGTCCAATATCCTTTCATGTCATTTGCTGGCTGCTGACCTGTGCACATGAGAATTACTCCAGTAAATCCAGGAGACCACAGGAACTGGGAGGCTTAAGACCACACCATCAATTTTTAGATGTAATCTATCCTTCCAGTCAAGTTGGAAAGACCTTAGTGAATACCTTGGGCTTTAAGTTGAAATCTCAGAATGGTTATGCCCTAAAAGTAAGGTTACAAATTAGGAGTGAGGACAATGCCTTCTAAAAAAGAACTATGCAAACTTTAAATGGACCATCCCTAACAGAGTGGAAATCAAGCCTTCTTAGGAATATATTCTATGGGAATCAATCCATTAGATATATTCATTCACATCTCCATGGTGTCAATTCTAAGATGTATATAAATAAGCCTTCTTGAATCAGAGGTAATTACCTTCATATCTATCCTAAATAATACTAGAAAAAATCAATTATATAACTTAAAGATATTTCCACCAAGTTTATGAAGTCTATTATTTCAAAACAAACTCAAAGGGTGTGCACCCACAGGAATCATTTCCTTGAAGTGTGAATTTTCTTGTCCCATAATTTTCGTAGTTCTTTTAGCATACACTGGAGAACCTTACAGACATACGGTTAAGGTTCTGCATAAATAAGGCATTTAGAAGAATTTAAATACTTGAAATTTATTTCTACCATATTTAACTATTAAACATCCATTTCAATGTAAGAACATGGATTCCTAAACTCAGTTTACCTCATATGATGAAATTTTACTCAGTATTTCCATTTTGGAAAATGCCTCATGACTTGTTTTCATTACTCCTTGTCCACTCAAAATCAAGCTATCACTATAAAAACATTGGATATCAATTCAAGAAACATGGAATTGATTCAGTACTGTGATATTCTGTCACACTCTCTCTTATTGTAAACAGACCACTTCCAGTGGCAAATTCTGTAAACTGCATTTAATGCAAAGTTCTATACATTTTATACAGGATGGTCTTTGAAAAAGAGTATGCTTGCTTCAAGATCTATGGTGATTAAAGCATGTTATAGTATAGAAAGATGTATCTTAATTGTTTAAATACCTATAAAGAGGATCATTTTACAAGCAATGTAATATTAATGGAGAGGAAAGCTGTTGCATTCAGTTTGCTGGTAGTTTTAGGCACAAATGTTGAATTGTGTCCACCGTTCATGCAATTAATGCTAAATATAGACTTGCCTCAACTCTAGTGAGTATTTTTATCCAAACTCTGCATGTTGTATTATGATCTGTAGAGGTAAATGTAGTACATTTTAATATATTTTTGACATTACCTATTATCCATATATTCATAGTATAAATGAAAGTACATACCATTCATGTCTTCAAAAACTTGTTTTCCACTGTATTAGACTGTTTATGAAGATTCTGGAAGAGCCAAAGGTCCAAGTGTCTTCTGACCACAAAATAGAACATGGGAAGGTGACTATTCCTTTTACCTTTGAAGTTCCATGGAGAGATGACTATTCTTTTACCTTTATATTATGATTAAGAAAAATACATGCTTCAAATCTGTCAACACCAAGGTATAACTTTTGCACACTGTAAATGTAACTGACTTATTGAACAAAAAATCCCAGGTTAATCTTATAAAAAATAAATTGTGTTTATTGAGCAAGAATAGGCTTTTGCCATTTCTCTGTGATTTTTGCTAAGCATATCTACTATTCTGATGAAATATTATGCACTATGCACAATTCTGCCCTTACAAAGAGCAAAAGTGCATGGGAATGAATATCTAAATTATTAAAGGTAGAGTAATAGGTTTTGTACTTTGCCAAGTTTATTCCTGTTTAGTCACAATGACAGAGTCTTGGTTACCATCCTAAATGTCTCCAATCATGTGGTTTACTTAAAACATTAACTTGAGAATTGAACTACATTTCTAACTTTCTTAAGGTAAAGACTTATCATAGGTTACAATATATTTTAAGGGTACTCTTTGTTTTTGTTTAGCTCAATTCTGAAAAAATCACATTTTCTTAGTATTAAAAAAAATTTTTTCCACACATTAAAATGCTTCATGACTCAAAATAAAAAGTATCCTAACTAAAATTGGAAAACTTTGCACTAAACACATCTTGTTTATCATTTTGAAGGAGAGTGAGAATTATGGAGTTTTTCATAACACAATGTATACAATTAATAGTCCTTGAATTTGGCTATAAAGAATATAATTTGGATATTCTAAGATATTGTACTAAGCCTAATCCATAGTGGTAAAATATGTAAGTCAATGATGTAGAAATAAGATGAAACAAATTTTTGTAAAAGGTACAGTATTTGTCAATCTTCTTTTTGTCATTATTCTGAAGGATGCAAAAAAAATATCATACAGAAAACTTCAGATGATATTTATAAATATTTAGGAAATTTATTCAAATTAATGATTGTATTTGTTAATGCAGGAGTTGGAGATGGTGATCCAAAACCTTAAGCCACTGCTCTTGAAATATGTTGACAAAGATGTGATCTTGATCATAAAGCACTTTGCAGAGGGAGTATAGAGTAAAAGATTGATAATCAACTTAAAGAAGAATGGGTTGGCTCACAGCAGGGGAACCAGTCAACTTGACAGTTTTTCATAGATAAAACAGCTGAAAACTCTTAGTGAGTTTTGTTGAGTAAGCAGCTCAATTTCTATCAATCTATAAAGTGTTACAAAACTGTAATAAAATGTAAAAAATAAATAAAGGAGCAAACACTCCCAAACTCATGTGTATGAGGCCAGAATTTTCTTAATGCCAAACTCTGTTAAATATGTTAAAAGAAAAAGAGAACTGCAGACAATTACCTTCATGAATATAGGCCAAAACCCTTTAACAAAATATTAGCAAATTAATTACATACATATATAAAATGGTTACTACTTCATCACCAACCTGGTATATCTGAGCAATTTGAAGTGGTTCAACACTCAAAAACCAATGCAATTCATCATATTCACAGACTGAAAATGAAATCCACATGACTTCCTCAAAGAGGCAGAAAAACAATTAAACAAAATTTAGCATCCATTCTGGATACAAACTTTCTTCTTCCTCAAACCAAGAAAGGAAATCAAGGTAAATCTGCATCTAACAAATTCTTTATGGTGAAAGACTGAGAGCTTTCTCCCTAAAATCAAGAACAAGTCAAGAATGTACTCTTTCACCACATCTCGTTAGCTTTTACAAACTAGTGCAGTATGGCGGTATAATAAGACATAGTTTAGATGGCACTATTGCACTAGACATATGGAAAAGAAAAATGAATAAATAGCATTGAAAATTAAAAGGAATAAATAAAACTGTCTTTAGTTAAGGACTACATGAATTGTCTATAGAAAAATCTAAAGAAAAACAAAAGCCACTAAAAGTAATGGGTGAGTTTAGCTAGGTTGCAGACAAAAAGATAAATATTATAAAATTAAATGTATTTCTATATGCTGTCAATGGACAATCAGAAATTAAAGTTATAATGGAGTATCATTTATAATAGTATAAAAATCCATAAATTCTTAAAGATAAATCTAACAAAATTTGTGTAAGATTTGAATCCCAAAAATTATAAAGTTAAATATATACCTCTAAACTTGCTTATTAACCTAACCAAACTACTCTAGATATTTACTCGAGTGAAATGAAAATATACACCCACACAAAACTTGCACATGAATATTTATAAAAGTTTTGTTATAATAACCCTAGACTAGAAATAGCCCAAATAGCTATTAACTGATGAATAAACCAATTGTGATATTTCCCTATAATGGAATATTATTCAGCAATAAATATACCAACGAATGCAACAATGTGGAAGAATATAATATCATAAGTGAATGAAGCTAGACAGAAAAAGTACATACTGTATGTACATATATGTATAAGAATCTGGAAAAGGCAAAACAACAAGGACAGAAATTAGATCAAGGCAGGGAGTGAAGGAACGGGATTCAATACAAAGTAGCAGAATGGAATGTTTTTGGGGTGATGGAAATGTTGTATATCTTAATTGTATTGGTGGTTCCTACATGTACACATTTGTCAAAACGAATTGAATTGTATGCCTAAAATGTCTCATTTTAACTTATTGCTTTAATTTGTTAAAAGATGCTGGGAGCAATACACTAGAAATGAGTTGGCTTTTACAATGGGATTTATTAAGTTAAAGACTTACAGTTCTGAAGCCATGAAAGTGTCCAAATCAAAGCATCATCAGGAGACCCTTTCTTCACAAGCTGCACCTGTGGGCAATCAGGCACATGGTGGTGCCATCAAAAGATACTTTGTCATAGTACAGGTTAACAGGGATGGAGGGAAAGGTCAATGGGGAGTCAATGCATAATGGGTGTATGGTTTCTGTTTAAAGTGAAGGGAAAGTTCTAGTAATGGATGGTGGTGAGGGCACCACAACATTGTGAATGTGATTAATCCCACTAAATGGTAAGAAGGGTTGTGATGGGATGTTTATGTTGTACATATCTTCCCACAATTAAAAGCAAAGAAAGACTGGGTTCCTCTCCCCCTAGTTCCCTGGACCTTCCAACCCACCGTCCCCAATCTACCCACATGTCAAAACTGCACCACTCAACCCAATAATGTCACTACCCTCCTGTCATACCTCTTCAATAGATTATGTCATATGGGTGTTGACTCACAACCTTCTTCTCCCTATGTGGGAGGGTGTGGGAGGTGTGGGGAGTGGGACATATGGGAATCCCTATATTTTTTGTGTAACATTTACGTACTCTAAGTATCTTTTAAAAAATAAAAAATACATTATTTAAAAAAAAAACAAAGAAAGAAAGAGCAACTAAAGAGATTGTGATAGTTAAATACTATACGTCATTCTGGATGGGATCTAAGAAAGGAGGAGAAAAGACTCATTGGGAAATATAAAATGGTATATAGAATGTAAGCTTTATATTAACGTTAAGTTTCTTGAACTTGATAACTGCACTAAGTTGGCTATAATAAGTGAATATCCTTGTTCTTAGGAAATATATAGGTGTTCAAGGAGTAGGATGTGTGCAACCTGCTATCAAATGCTTAGAAGGTAGCAACGCAGGTAGGTAGATAGATAGATAGATGAATAGATAGATAGATAGATAGATATGATTGATTAGTATATAGATAGAAAGAATGAGATGGTAAATGTGGCAATATGTTAAAATTGGTGGACCTTGGTATAGGGAGGGTGGGTGTATATTGGAGTTCTCTGAATGGGATTTGTATTATTTTTTGCAACTGTCATATAAGTTTGAAATTATTACAAAATAAAAGTTTAAAGAAAATAATAATAATAATAAAACAAATAAAACACACACACACACACACAAGAGATACTTTCTCTTCAAGCTGCAGCTGTGGGTTCTCATACTCATGGCAGTGTCTGTTCATCGCTCCCCTCTCCTCCGGGCCTCATTGCTTTCAGCTTCGGGGTGGGTCTGTGGCATTTCTCTCTCATGTGTTCATTTATTTCAGCTTCTAGAGGCTTCTCTCTCTCTGCAGCTTTTTTTCTATGTCTGTGGCTTTTTATTCCTCCGTTTATAAAGAACTCCAATAAAAGAATTAAGACCTACCATGGGTCATGACCTATTGAAATGATCTAATCAAAAGGAATGGGTTGGCTTCAAGAACAGGATTTTCTGGGGTCCACAAAAGATTCAAAGTGACACACTTATGCTAATTATCCCTTAAAAAATCAGAATTAGAGAAAAATATAAAATTTTTTTAAAAATGGGAAATTCAGCAAATTCATTTATTGATGTGGAAAACTCAGTAAGACATGGTATAATTATTTTTCTTCTACAATATTGTCTATTCCTCTGCTTTACCTGTTAACAGATTTTTTTTTTGTCATCTTGCTTTAATAGCCTTTTAAATGCTCCTTACATATTTTCTTATGTTTGTCTGTGAATTCATAGTCTTCTAGGATGGTCTTTGTCACATATAGGGAAGGAGAGTGGATAAAACTTAGGCCACAGCGTGAATCCCATGTTGAGTCTTTAAAAGCTTGTGTTTTTGAGGTGGTGGTGGCCTGAAGACCAAGACACTTGTGAATTACAAAGTAGGTTCCACTATTTCTCTATAAAACACTTCCTCTTCTTTGGATGCTGCTTTTTCCAAAGTACTATAATCCTTGTAATAATTTTCACATGTGCTATGGATAGAGACCAAGGGGAGGACTGACTGCTAGGAACCTGTTGTACCTATCGTTAACTGCTCCCTTGTTTAGGTGGGTGTCAGTGCCTCATGCTAGCTCTGAGAAGTAGGTGTTTTTTATTTTGTTTTTGTTTTTCTTTTTTGCCTCTTAGTGGTTACTGGCGAGGCAATAATCCATCAATGACTATTAAATCATCTCCCCCACCAAATTCTCTCCAGTGCTCAGCCCTTATCCCTATTCTGCCATTGGCTGCTGTTTCCATCTCACATTGAGGATTTTCCCACACTCTTTACCTTAATTCCTCTCATCTTTGTCCTTTTTTTACTAATGTGGAATCTTCAGGATTAAATTTCAGGAACAGACACTGTATGAGCTCTTCTATGAAAGACACACAGTTGAAGTTGGGTTTAATCCCTGGCTGCAGGGAAGTTAGCTCTCACTCTAACTAAATGGTCATGGAATTGTATACTAATGAGACAAGGTAGGCATTTTCTAATAAATTCATTCACATGTCAAGTATTTAACATTCCTCACATTGCTTTCTTTTACATCAGAACTGTTCAGAAGGATTTAATAGAAGTGAATAGGATTCAAACAAGAAAGTCAAATTCCATTGCAGAGGTAGTATTAATAGAATTTTGTGACTAGTTTGATATAAAAATGGAAAGTTTGGAAATTAAGAAAGAAGGCTGCATATATGTAAAAGTCTAGAGAGCTTTCTTGTATCAGAGAGTTATTTTTAAATAATTAATTAAAACAGCTGCCTAACACCAACCTATATTTCTTTTAAGTTGGTCCTGTTAGCCAAGCAAATTTTATCATTCCCTAGACTACTGTGTGTTTTTAAAATATGTTTTCATACTATCGCAACCACATATTTTAACTGGCTTTAAGTCAGAATGTAAAACACCATTCTCAATATTCTCAACAAATTCCAAAGCACCTTTTTTCTTTTTAATGCTTTCAAACACGACAATGCTCTTTGCTAAAATAACTTTTCCTCTCTACCATATATCTAAATGAGCTAATAACTTTCTCATGAAAATAAACATCTTCACTGTCCAAAATCTTGTATCATTGAAATTATACCCTAAATAACTTCAGCTTTCTTCCTCATTATTATTATTAGATAAAATATAGTATATCACAATAGATTTTTTTAACCAGCTAAATGTCTTTAGGTTTAATTTTCCAAGGCTCTTCAGCATCACTTATAAACTTGCTTCTTTGTAACCTAGTGGTAAATGTTGCTTTTTACTTCCAATTTACAATAGAGGAAGGTTCTTCATATACCCGTGGTTGGAGTCACATCACATTTTGTTTTCAGGACTAAGGATAGGTCTATGTATGTCCTATCAACTTCTAGACAATGATTAAGTGAACTGGTTGTGGCAGTTTAAATGATTCCAAATATTAAAGTCTTACTAAATTTTAGCACCAGAGGATTGAGCAGATAATGAGGGATGAATACTGAGAATTTTAAACATTAATATTATTAACAATATTTTGTTAAAGTTCCAATAAATTCTCTACTAACAAAGATGATGCTTTCTAACAGCATTCTACATAGTTATAAACTTCATTATCAGTGGTATCATAGGATATAAACAGGTGGAATTATTAAAAAAATTAGTTTTAAATAAACTAATTTAAATATACAAGAAAGACAAATGCATCAGTGAGCACTAGAGTAGAGATAGGGAGGAGTCAGTTTAATGTTATATTTTGGTGTTCCTAAAGGGCAAGCCTTTGTTTGGACTAACAAGGAGCAATAGATTTAGGTCAAAGGAAACTAACTTTCCCATCACCAGCAAATTCCAACATCGAGATTCTAAAAGTGTTCCCAGGTCAGCTCTTGATGCATCCTCCCTGGGGAAAGAGAGATATCCCTTAGTTTCAAAATACGCTAAGCCACCCTTAGAGGACTAAATCAGGTTCAGTGAATTAAGACTCGAAAATGATTCCTGAATTTTCTTTAACAATAAATAAAGTCCTTTTATTTAAGACTAACACTTCCATGTTCAAGTGAAAACAGAAGAAATCATATGGCTTTGAGGATGTCAATATCATTGATCCTAAGCATCCTCATTTAAAAGATGAATATTATAAAATATCATCTATAACTGAAAATCAAAATTAGACCATGATCTCCTTGAATGTGGGCTGAGAAGGACTGGACTTGAAATGTATTGTCTGAATTTGAATTCAAGCTGATCATTATATCAATTTACCAAAATTACTTAATCTCTCCATGCTTCAGCTTTCCTTATGTATTAAATAAAATGATTGTACAAGATTTTAATACCTATATCTGGTAAAATAATAAAGTCTTAACCAATGTTTTGTTATATAAGTTTATAGAATTTATAGGTTATGTCTTAATCATCCATGTAATTAGAGAGTTTGACTGTTTATTTAAATATTGTAGGGAAGTGGGTGTGGCTCAATGGATAGAGCCCCCGTTTACCATATGGGAGACCTGGGTTCGCGTCCCGAGGCCTCCTTGTGAGGGCACGCCGGCCTGAGCGGTGCGGTGGGCTGATGCAGCAACCTCACGGCAGGAAGCGGGTGTGGCACAATGGATAGAGCACCCGTTTACCATATGAGAGGCCCCGGGTTCACAGCAAGGGGTAGATAAGCAGACACAGAGAAGACACGCAGCGAAAGGACACAGCAGCACAAGCAGCAAGGGGGGGATAAATTTAAAATAAATAAATAAATAAATAAATAAATAGATCGTAAAAATAAATAAATAAATAAATAAATATTGTAGATAAGGTTCACTAAAATTTCAAACTAAAAATTAAGTCGATATCTATAATAAATGTTTACTAATTTTATAGTAACTCAATATAAGTGTATAATTCTTAATTTAGAGGCATGAAATTAAATTGTTTCTCTGAAATAATTCAGAAGATATTGATAGTGTGCAACTAATTGACCAACCTGCATGTAGCTTATTATTAAAATCCTTTTAGGTATTATGGGCTGGACTGGAGTTTGGAATAATAGTGTGCAATAATTATGTAAATATAATTTAATTATTTAAATATAATATAATTATTCAATTAGTCCCCCCAAAAAAATCCTCAAGATTTTTATTTTATTGATGAGGCCACTTGAGATCTGTTAATATTAACTATTTTTCCCAATGTTTCCTGGCTAGTTAGTGAAAAAAAAAAAAAACACAATTTAAAACCAGTTCAGTTTAACTCTAAAGACCCTGCTGTTAAATATTTTTGATATTCTTAAATATTGCACTCCTCTGCCTCCTGGATAATTTACCCAAATATGGGTTTTGTTTAAAGAAAGTTGGGATAGAAGAACCATGTGCAGGAAAATTATAAATGAGTCTATGTCTGATTTATTGGGGGAGATAGGTTATCATACATTCCAAGGTATAGTTAGACTCATTTTAAATTTTCTTATACATGGTTCTTCTACCCCATTTATTTGAACCTATAATTAGCACTATACCCATTAAAAATATGTCCCAAAGACTTAAGTCTTCCAGCTGTGCATATGCCAGATGAGTCCTGAATCTCAACAGAGTTGCAGCCAATACCTACCCTCCAGTTCATCAGACTCACCCACGACAACTAACAAAAGAATAATGACGGACAACACCCAACCCAAGAAGCAGAGAGTATCTACAACTGCAGGCAAGACAGTTCCATCCATCTGCCCCATGGGATCCAAGCCCCCCCTCCTCAATCAGAAGCAGAATAGGCTTCACCATCCCCAAATCCTCAAGATAGAGGAATGAACAAACATAACTGGGGAATGCAACTATGGGCTAAAGTAGACTTATTATTGTTCTAGTAATGGAAGAACTGTGATATTGATATAAAGACAGTGGTTACCAGAGGTTCTAAGGGGAGGGAGAGTGAACAATAGGTGTAACATGGGCATTTTTGAGACTTTGGAATGGTTTTGCATGACATTGCAATGACAGATACAGGCCATTATACATTTTATCAAAAACCTATATAATTGTGTGGTGTAAAGTGTAAAACATATGTAAATTATAAACCATGTTTAGTAACGATGCTTCAATATGTGTTTATCAATTGCAACAAATGTAGTACACTAATGAAAGGTGTTGTTAATGGTGGAAAATGTGGGATGGGGAGGTGTTGGGGCATATGGGAATCTCCTATAGTTTTGATGTAACATTTATGTAATCTAAATCTCCTTTAAAAATAAAGAAAAAAGTTATTTTAAAAATTGGAATAGATTTTGACTAAAATAATTGGATGAAAGGGAAGAAAAGAGAACTTTCTTTCAAAGAGGTCAAATTTGTAACAAGTTGGTAGTGGAGCCAAAACTTAAACTCAAACTTCATGTTCTTTCCACTTGATCTGCATACATCATTTACCTCAATTATAAAATTATGGTATTATTAATTTCTAATTCCAACATATTAAAATATAGAAAGAGAACCAGAAATCTACATAAAAATCCCCTGGACTCTAATTCCTGTATAATAAACTATGATCATATAGTATGAAACTCCATGAGAAATGGCAAAGAACTATCAGTGAGCTTGCTGTAAAGTGCTTTTTTTACACTTGTCAGACTTCACAGAGGTCTGGAAAACATTTTAGTTGTAATCAGCCAGAGAAGAGAGGCATCATTGATCACTAAAGACATTCAGTAGAGAACTGATAAGGTTCATGTTTGCTAAAAGAGATGAAATAGTCCTATAATAAGCATAATCAATATCTGCCATAATTACATTTTAAAATCCTCAAGAAGATCATTCTGATATACAAATAACTTCCTGCTGAAGGAATTATTTTCTTGTTGAAAAAATATTTTGGAATTTTCAAAGGAAAAGAATAACATCTAGATCCTCAGCAACATAATGTTTACAATTATCAGTATCACATAAAATTTTATTAGATATGCAAAGAAACAGGGAAATATAAATCATATCCACCAGAAAAATTAATCAATAAAAACAGATGGAGTTGATAGAATTAGTAGAAAGTGGTTTTAACGGAATTAGCAGAAAATGATTTTAAACAGCTGTTAAAGTATGCTAGAAGATTAAAAGGTAAGCATGGACAAAATGGGCAGAGAAATAAATGACAGGGACAAAAAACCCAAATGATTTCAAGAGCTGAAAAATACCTATTGAAACAACAGATTAACCACTGTGAAACAAAAGGTGACTGAAATTGAAGGCATGATAATGGAAATTATCCACAATAAAGAGAACAATAATGTTAAAAATATCAATAGGGATTAAACGAGATATAGGACAATATCAAGGTATCTAATATGGGTGTAGTGTAGCCCCCAAACAAGAAGAATAAAGAGGAAATATTTGAAGAAATAATCCGAAGTTTTCCAAATTCCATAAGAACTATAAATCCAATGATCTGGGAAACTGAAAAAACCCAAGCAAGATAAACACAAAGAAAATCCAGTCATAGAATATCAAAGTCAACTTCCTGGAAGTATTTAAGACAGGGAAATAAAATAAATAAATAAATAAATGTGGGAAAGTAAGAATTGGCACAGAATTTCTCATCAAAAACAATAGAAACTACAAGAAAATTGAATGATATCTTTTAGCAGAGGGGAAAACAGTGTATAACTCTCTATACATATCATATCTCTATCAGATATGTAGCTAACATATCTTTCAAAAAGAACAGCAATATAATGAGTTTCAGCAAAAAAAAAAAAAAAGCTGTGGTAATTTGTAGCTATCAGACTGAAACTACAAAAATTATTAAAGGGACTTTTTCAAACTGAAAGAAAATGAAATCAAATGGAAGCATGAACTCATACAAAGGAATGAAGAACAGCATATAAAGTAAGAATGGAAAGGATAGTTTATATAAATTATTTAAAACACAACTGACTACTTATACCAAGATGAACAGCAAAGTATAAAACATAGGTAGAAATAAAATGTGTGATAAAAATAAGGCAAAAGACAGAATGGGAAAGGATATTTTTGTGAAAATTTCTCACATTCATGAAGTGGTGTATCATTATTTAAAGATAGATTTTCATAAGTTAGAGATAAATATTTAAATCCTCAGTTAAATGTACACACACATACGTACATACATAAACATACAAATTGATATAGTAATAAGCATTTAATGGACATAAAATGGACTATTAAATTCAAAATATTAAATTAATCTATTGATGGAAGGCAGTAAATGAGAAAAAAGCAAAAAAGAAAAAGAGGGGGCAAAGAGAAAATATATAATAAAAGAGTAGATGATAATTTGAATATATTAATAATTATAACAAATATACATGATTATTATTCCAAATAAGAGGCAGAGATTATCAGAATGGATAAAAAGAGCAATACAAAACCCTATATTGACTACACAATATGTTCTTTAATTAAAAAAGCACAGTTAGGTTAAAAGTAAAAACGAGAAAAAGGATATACAAATACTAATCATAAGGAAGTTGGAGTTATGTTGATATCATTCAGAATAGACTTTAGAACAAGAAATATTACTAGAAATAAAGGAGGGTATTCCTTAATGCTAAAAGGAGCTATTCATCAAAAAGTCATAACAATCTTAAATGTTCATGTCCCTAACAAAAGAATTTCAAAATACATGAAACAAAAGTGATAGAAATGCAAGGATAAATGGACAAATCCACAACCATGGTTTGAGATTTCAACACTTTTTCTCAAAACTTGAAAGCACTGGAAGACATAAAATCAATAAGGATATAAAAGAATTGAACATCACACTCAATCATCCTAACCTAATTGACCTTTATAGAACATTGCACTCAACAATGACAGGACGTGCATTCTTTCAAGCGCACATGGAACATTCACCAAGATGGGCCACAAAGCAATCCTCAATAAATTTAACAGAATTGACAACATATAGAATATATTTTCTAACCAAAATGGAATTAAATTATTAATCAATAACAATAAAATATTTGGAAAATCCCCAGATATTTGAAAATTAACAATGTGCTGGCTACTCATGTATCATTTATCTCTTTTTCCTAAATTGGCTAAGACATTTAACATACTCTGATAAAAGCTTCCTCAGGGTTTCTTTGTGGAAATTGACAATTTAAAAGTTTCTGTGAAATAAAAAAGGCTCTAGAAAAATCAAAACAATTTTTAATATTATTTCATCACTTAAGTTAGACCTACTGAAATCCAGACTATGGTACCGATATAAAAGTTGGTAAGTAGAACAATGGGATAAATTAGAGAGCCAAAACATGACATATGTGTGTGTGTGGATATATATACAGCAGAAAATGATTTTAAACAGCTGTTAAAGCAAGCTGGAAAATTTGAAGGTAAATATGGTAAAAATGAAAAGAGAAATAAAAGAGGAAAAAAAAAGAACAAATGAAACTTCAAGGGTTGAAAAATACCCTACCAAAACAATTAAAACTGTGAAATAGAAGATGACTGAAATTGAAGACATGAAATTAGAAACTGTCTTGTGTGTGTTTCTGTGTGTGTGTTTTGACAAAGTGCCAGGGAAATTCAATATGAAAGGTTGGTCATTTCATTAAATGGTGATGGAAAACTGACTATCCATATGGAAAATAATGAAACATAACAGTGATTTCACACCAAATGCAAAAATTAGTTTGAAATAGATGACAGGCCTAAATGAAAAGCTCAAACTATATGCCTTCAGGAAGAAAATATAAGAGAAAAATAATTGCTATATTGGTGGTTTGCAAAAGATTTCTCAGACCAGGGTTAAATACATTTTTTAATGATGAATTAGGTATCAGTGATTAAAAATTTATGATCTTCAAATACATCATTAAGAAAATGAAAATCCAATCTACATAATGAGAACACATTTTCAAAGTTTATATCTGGCAAACAGTTTTTATCCAAAATGCATAGAGACTTCTTAAAACTCAATAATAAGATAAATCACCCAATAAAAGATGGTCAAAATATTTTAATAAACATTTGACAAAAGAAGATTGCTGTAGTACATTGGATTTCATAGCTCAATCCCCCTTACCAAAACAACAACAGCAACAACCCAAAACCATATTTTTTTTTTTAAGAATTATTTTTATTTATTTATTTATCCCCCCTTGCTGCTTGTGCTCTGTGCCCATTTGCTGTGTGTTTTCTGTGTCTGCTTGTCTCCCTTTATTGTGTCATCTTGCTGTGTCAGCTCACCATGCCGCACAGGCTGGCTTGCCTTCACCAGGAGGCCCCGGGAATCAAACCCAGCGCCTCCCATATGGTAAATGGGAGCCCAACCAATTGAGCCACAGCCACTTCCCCATATTTTTAAACTTAACCCATCCCTGTCAGTGTGAACCCATCATAAATAAGACCTTTTGAAAATTTTGAAGATGTTATTTTTAGTTATTTGTAGCCAGCTGAATCAGGCTGTTTTTTTTTTTCCTTTCTTTTTTTTAAATCTTTTTTTAAAATTTAAATTTAAATTAAAAATTTTAAATACTTTAGAGTACATAAATATTAGATAAAAATATAGGGAATTCCCATATGCCCCACTCTCTACCCCTCCCACACTTTCCTACATTAACAACATCTTTGATAAGTGTGGTACATTTGTTACAATTGATGAACATATATTTGGAGCCTTGCATTAACTGTGCATTATAGCTTACATTATAGTTTACACCCTGTCCCATACAATTTTGTAAGTTATGACAAAATATATAATGGCAATCCATAATTGCAACGTCATTCAGGACAATTCCAAGGTCCCAAGAATGCCTCCATATTACACCTGTTTTTCCCTGTCATTCCCTTCAGATCGTATTCCTGGAAGGCTTAAAGAAAAAAACACAGGGAAGAACTGTAAACTGGAACTCAGCAGGAACCCAGAGGAGAAAGGAGAGGACACTGATGGGAAGGCCAATGAAGGCAAGGATTGCCAGCCCACCAGAATACTACTGACCCGGGAAGAAAGTTAGCCTTCTAGCCTCCAAAACCAAGAGACAATAAATTCCCATTGTTTAATCATAAACCAGTTGGTATTTGTGATTACAGTCTAGTAAAACGAAGACAATTGTCAATAAGCACATAAAAAGGTGCTCAACATTATGAGTTTTTAGGGAAATGAAAACTAAAACCCCAATGAGATACTGTTATACATCTGCAATTCCAAGTGTTGGTGAAAATGTGAAGTCACTGAAACTCTCATATATTGTTGATGAGCATGTAGATGGTACAACCACTTTGGAAAATAAATTTATGATTTCTTATAACGTTAAAGATACATTTACTATATGACTTAAGGGACAATTACTATATAGATTTTATTTTACTCAAGAGAATAAATACATAAGTCACACAAAGACTTTGCATAAGTGTTTATAGCATTCCAGTCCAGACTGGAAACAATTTGGATGGTCATCAACAAATGAATGCGTAAACTGAATGTGACATATCTATACAACAGAATAATGCTTAGCAATAATGATGAAAACTACTTACATGCAAAAAAATACAGATGAATCTCTGAAACATTGTGGTGAGCAAAACAAAGCCAGAAGACCTAAAAGAGTCCTGTGGCAATTAAAATATGCCTGCAAAATCTTTGACACTCCTCCTCACAAGTGGTATTGTCTAACATTGACCTCCCAATTTTTAATGACTTGCTTCTTTGAATGGAATGTGGCAGAATTGCCATTGCATGACTTAGCAGTAGTGAAACTATATTGCTTCCAAAACTGATGCACAAAAGGACATGGACTGGAAGCAGGTGTGGCTCAATGGATAGAGCTCCCGTTTACCATATGGGAGGCCCTGGGTTCGCTTCCCGGGACCTCCTTGTGAGGGCAGGCCGGCCGGTAGGCTGATGCAGCAAGACCTCACAGCAGGAAGCAGGTGTGGCTCAATCAATAGAGCCCCCGTTTGCCATGCGGGAGGCCCCGGGTTCGCTTCCCGGGGCCTCCTTGTGAGAGCAGGCCGGACCGTGCGGTGGGCTGATGCAGCAGGACCTCACAGCAAGGGGGAGATAAGCAGACACGGAAGAAACACATAATGAATGGACACAGTAAAAACACAAGCAGCGAGGGGGGGATAAATAAATAAATAAATAAATCTTTAAAAAAAAAAAAAAAAGGGCATGGACATTCTGCTTGGCTCCCCTTGATATGTTTGGTTTTGGAACCTAGCCATCATGCTTTGAGGAAACTAAGCAGCCTCAAGGAGATGCCACTTATAGGTATCCTAACGTCAGACCCAACTAAATTCTTAATTAACAGTCAGCATCAACCACTGGACATGGGAGTGGGAGAGCATTCAGATAATTCAAACCCCCAGCCAATCTTTAAGTCATCACAGCTGATGTATATAGAGCCTGGCCCAAATTCATGAACCATGAGCTATAATGTATATAATTATTACTCTTTTATATCCAACTTTTGGGATACTTTGTTATTAAACAATAGGTAACCACAATGATTGCTTACTTACTGTATGATTCCATTTATATGAGTTCCAGAAGAGGCAAGACTAATCTATATTGACAGAAATAAGATGAGTTGCTGCCTGGGACCTGGATGGTAGGTGGGAGAATTGATGTGAGGGGGCATAAGAAATTATTTTGGGATGCTGGAAATGTTCTATATTTTGATGATGGTGATTTCATGGATATACACCTTTTTCAAAATGTTGATTTTAAACATGCCTCAGATTTTAAAATTCAGATACACATTTTCATATAATATTTGGAACTGCTTATTCAGTTTGCTATCTGACTCAGTTTCTCCTCACTTGTGACTGCCCATCTCTCAAATGCTGATAACTGTGAAATATAAATAAATGAATAAATGAATAAATAAACTGTTACCTGAACAAATATTTTCTTCCCAACTGGAATCAATCCCAGACCAAAATTTTGTCATAACTGCTTTGCAGAAGAAAAGTTTCTTCCCCTGGCACTGCTGCACTATGTCTTCTCTAGTTTTGATCAAGCCACATCCTTCCTTCTATGTGACTATGTATTATTTTTGGATTATTAGTCACTAATGTTAGGGGAACCAACTGTCTGTGTTTGCCTAAGACTGAGGGGTTTTCTTGGATGTGGGATATTTAGTGCTAAACCAGAAAAGTTCCATGCAGATTTGGGTGTTTGTTCATCCTAGTCCATATAAAATGGAAGTTTTCCACAGTTCTGTATTACTTGTCTTGAGGTCATCCCATGTGCTGCATCTGATTACATTTCATTTCCTTTCTTGACTAGTGATTGCACTACTAAATTTCCAACTTATATTTTCTTCTGGTTTACAGGTGATGCTGGTTACTATTTTCTAAGCCATTGTCTTGCCACCGGTCCTCAGGCCTTACCTCTTCTGATCTGGGGAAACATTTCTTCCTCTTCAAATTGTCTATGACTTCTATCCTAGTTGAATCTTTTGTGGACCCCAGAAAATTATGTTCTTAAGCTATTCCTGTGCATGGAAGCCTACTGTATATGGGGTCTTTTGGTTAAATTTAGTTAGGAATACTTTTGATTAGATCACTTTTGATTAGATCACTTCGGTCCTTTGATTAGATTGCAGGACCCATGGTGGGTCTTAATCCTTTTACTGGAGGCTTGTATAAATGCAGACAGAAAGAAAACCTCTGCCATTTTCGCCCTGCCATGTAAGAAAGGACTCCAGTTTCGTCAGCAGCCAACTTTGGTGAGAAAGCATCGCTGCTGATGCCTTGATTGGGACATTTTCACCACATCAGAAGTGTAAGCTTTAACCCTTATAAATCCCTACTGTAAAAGCCAATCTATTTCTAGTATTTTGCTCCCAGAGCTTTAGCAAACTAAAGCAACTGCCTTCAAGTCGGTACCACTAAAACAGATGGTGTGCCTACTTGAGTGATAATTGGGTCATTTTGGCTCTGGTTCCACTCAGCTGCCTTTTTGTCAGTGTTTGCTACTACAAATACTAATATTCTAATATTACTGCCTGGTCCTGCTCTGCCTTCCCAACCACCTCCACCACCGCAATAGCTGCCAGATCTGCTTGACTACTCCATGACTGATTCTGCCCAGGTCCGTGCTTTGTCTTTAGTTTACCTTAAAAGTACTAAAACATGTTACCTCTGTTGCTTCCAGGCCAGTACACAACTCAAGGGCATATTCTCTAGACTCTGCTGAGCAGTGAATTTTACTCATTTTAGACTTCTGCCTCAGATGCTGAGACTTTACTTCAAATAACTCTGACTGTTCTTCTTGATGCTGCCTAATTCAGGGGTTCTTAACAAGGGGTCCATGAGCTTGAATTGAAATGCAAAAAAACCCCACTATTGTGGGAATGTGTTGGTACAGGTGTGGTATATTTATTAAATAATACACAGCATAGTGTGGACTTAGTAAGGGGCCCGTGGTTTTCACCTGATTGGCAAAGGGGTCTGTGAAATAAAAAAGGTTAAGAACCCCTGATATAAATCATAAGAAAATACTAAAATAAATTTCAATATAAAGTGGTACCTTTCAGAGTAACTTCAGAATTTAGAAAGCTGTTTTAATAGCAAAGTAAATGTATATATCAGGTTATCATAAAAAGTACAAACACACTGTAATAGGTAGTATTTATTGAATATTATTATGTGGCAGTCACTGTTTTATATATGTGTATATATAATATATAATATATTGGAATATACATATATATAATTCCCATTCCAGATTAATGTTTTTTACTCCAAAATCTTATTCTTTTCTTATGTTCAAAAGAAGATACCACCATTTCTAAGTCAAACCCTTGGCATATTCTTTTGCTCCTTCTTCTCCTACCCTCTTACTACTCACAGTCAATTAATAGGTACTGTTTAATCTAATTTCAAAATATTCTCATATCTATCTATCTCCATCTCTACTCCTGTGACTTTATGTGATTCTTGGATCTCTGATTTCTAGTATAAAAATCTTTCTTTTGCTCTTTTGCCTTTATCCTTGTGTTTATTATCCACAAAGGAAACAGAGAATTATTGTGTTAAAGATATATAAAAATATGACTCTTTCAAATAAAACCTTCATTGGTTGCCCACTTGTCTTAGAAATAAGTCCAAATCCCTTAATGTGGCTTTTAAGAGCTTGCATGATCTGACCTCTACTAATAATTTTAGATACTTCTGTTACCATATACCTACCATAAATTCTATATTGCTAGCATATTTTAATGATTTCCATTTCTCTACAGTGAAGGGATCTAATTATATAATTACTCATATAAATTTACCAGAAAACATCCCTAACTTGTAATTATTCACACAATGTTTGCCCTTCCTCCTTCCACACCATCTTTTTGCCTGGGAGATTTCTACATAATTTTCAGGATTCAACTCATAGGAAATTTCCTATAATAAGCATATTTTGATACTCTGAGTTGTTTCCCACTATGCTTTATAATGTACTATATTTCCATTTCCTTCACTCTAGCACTCACCATATATTTATTTCTTTAATTGAATGCATCCTTATCTGTACTACTCACTAGACTGTAATCTCTAAGAGAAGAGGAATATGTTTATCCTCATCATTCATATCATGATCTAGCATAGACACAGTGCAAGCCTTTAATTAACATGGAATATATCAGAATGCATTGAATTATGGAATTCAGAGAAGGAATTATTTTCATTAATATGACAACAGTCAGTTCTGAAAACTTTCCTGAAGGTACAAAGATTTCCCTAGCTAAATTTTAGTAGCCTATCAAGCCATGTGCTTAGTATATTTCTGTATGGGAGAATTGTGACAGTGACTGCAAGAAAAGGTTGGATACCACTATGACAGTTGTTGGAGATAAATAAATGTAAAGGCAATGGCAGAGGGAAATGAAACAGGAATTCTCAATAACAGAAACACCAAGGAGTTGCAAAGGTCTACAGTGGCATTCTCGCAGCCATGCCAGAATGTCACTGGAGTGGGAGGGCTGACACCCCAAATTGCAGTGGTAAGCACTTAGTAACACTGGAGTGAGAATGAGCATGGCCAGTGACTGTGAAGCAAGAACACTGTTGTAGTTTCCTAGCACTAAAACAAATACCACACAATGGGTTGGCTTAAATAATGGGGAGTTTATTGGCTTGGAGAAGTCTAAAAGCAAAGGGTCATCAAGGTGATGCATTCTCCCAGAAGACTGTGGCTGGGGTTGATTCTTGGTCCTTGGCTTTTCTGTTACATGGCAATGCACATGACAGCTTCTCCTGGCTTCTTTGGGTTCCGTAAACTTCCAGCTTTTTCTCATGGTTCTCTCTCTTTGTGTTTGAATTTCATTCTGCTTATAAAGGACTCCGGTATAGGATGAAGACCCATCCTGAATAAGCTGGGCTATACTTAAGTAAAGTAACTTCATTGAAAGGTCCTTTTTACAGTGGTTTCACACCCACAGGAATAGATTAAGTTTAAGAACATGTTTTCCTGGGGTACAGAGCTCCAAGCCACCACAAATAGTAACCACTGTAGATGTCTAAACATGGAGCAGTAGAGTGAAATCAGAGCTGAGAGTATTGTGGCAACTGAGTCACTGGGGCAGCAAAGGAATCAGATCAGTCTTGTTCCATTATAGCCAATAAAAACTCTTCTGGATAATCAATGGCTATAATGAAGCAGTATTGGGGCTCTCTGATAAAAGGAGAATAATATGGAAACTAAGTCAGTGAAAAGAGTGTGGAACTGTGACAGCAGTGGTGAAAAAAGCCAGAGACAGAGTTCCATCAGTAAGGAATGTCTGACTCAGAGAAGAGACACCAGGCAGAATATGGAATTGGTGTTATTCTTGAGACACTTCCAATACTGACGCTGCTTGGTCAGAGTCAGGGCCGGGGGTAGTGGGTATCTTTTATTTGTTGAACTAGGGTCATTCTCCATCTTTCTCTACCTTTCCTGTTTCCCAAAGTCCTTACCTGTACAGACACTGTTAACAGAATACTTTGCTCAACAGCCTATTGGTTAAATAGATTAAATAAATTGCCCCACAGGAGATCAGAGGGAGGCATGAGACAGAGGTTAAATTTGGCTCTTTTCTTCTGGGGTCCCCTGGACTGATTGCACTGTTCAATCCAAGGTCATTGCTCCCTTTAGGCATTCCTTTCTATAAAAGTAGTTTTTTTCAGATTCTGGTTAACTCAGCCTTTCCTTCCACTTCAGGCCTCTGGATAACTATAGTCCACACTTGCCCCCTTATCTCTCTTGGCTCTACTATATATTTCTGTTTTAGTTTGCTAAAGGCTGCTATGAGCAATGTACCAGAAATATCTTGGCTTTTATAATGGGAATTTATTAGGTTAAAAGCTCACAGTTTTGAGTCTGTGAAAATGTCCATATCAAGGAATCATCAGAGATGCTGTCTCACTGAAGTTTGGCTGTGGGTGATCCTGAACTCTTTCCATGTGGCAAGGCCCATGGAGGCATCTGCTTCTTTTCTCGTTGCTTCAGATTCTGGCTGCTCCATCTGTGGCTCCCTCTGTACTGTGTTCCTCTCTGAGCTTCTGCATTCCTTCTCTCCATTTCTGTGGCTTTTTATCTGTGTGTCTCTGCTTTCACTCCTCGGTTTATAAAGGACTCCAGCAAGGAGAACAAGAGCCATCCTGGTTCATGCTTCACTGAAAAAATCCAATCACAGCCTTCCCAACTGAATCCAATCCAATCAAAGGATCCCACACCCACAAGAATGGATTATCTCCAAGAACATGATCTTTTCTGGGATCCACAAAAAGCTTCAAACTGTCACAATAACTTGAAGATATAATCCTCTAATATTCTCCTAAAATTTCTTATTTTGTGTCTGCGTTAATTGTTGTCTACTCTTATCCTACTGAACACAATCTAGAAACAAATATGTTTTGTACTGGAAGTCCACCGCATCAAAACTTAGTGCAGGTTCATTAAAGCTCCCTGAGAAATAAGGTCAATTGGGTTCACAAGGGTGTTTTTGGATGCAAAGTGGAGGAATGAAACTTCCAGAGAAAGGAGGACAAGGTGGATCTGAGTCCCAGGAGACTGGACTTCCCTATTTTATGTATTATCATGTTATTGGCTACCTAAGTAGGTTTTTGGGCCTTGTCAATGAATTTTATTTAGAATTCTTTCAAAGCTTCAGCAATTAAATAGTAGATCCTCTTCTGGAAAAAGGACTGGAGATTGGAAGATTGGAAGAACAGACATGAATATGTTAAGCTTGTTCAGAGTGATGCTAATCTTTTACTAAATTGCATCTGTTTTCTTCTGCATCGTTACAGTCATTATATTTCTAGAAAACACATTTAAGGTGAAAGGTAACTACAGAAGTAGCATTGCCATTGTTTTTCCCTTGTTCTTAATAGTAACTTCTATTTCTATTTCAGTAGGCAAAATTATATGCTCCCATACGAGTACCTTATTATTTCATATCTAATATTAATAAATTGGAGAATATTTTGTAATAAAACTATTTTAAAGAGAATGCACATGTCCCTTTATCATATATACATCTATAGGATGCATGGAGTTTATTGGTTTAGGCTTCATTTTATTTTCCAACTAATTGGCATTCTAAAAAGCAAAGCTACCTAGGAGCTGTGGTTAGTTTATCAGCTATGCTTTTTCATTCCTTATTCTACTCTTTCTTATGCATATCTTTTACCAATAAAGAAGAGCTTTACTTAATTGGCTCCTTTTGTTCACCAAACATTTGAAATAATTCACCAATCCTTTGAAATAATATTTTAGGACAATCCACAAATTTCACAGCAGACTATATTTTTATTCCATAAGGAAAATTGAGGAGACATGAACAGTTGAAACTTTAATATAACACTATAGAAGAAAATTTGGTTGATAAACATTAGGACATACTGAATCCTTAGAATGTAGAGATGGATATGAAATAAACAACTATGAACAGAATTTATGACATCCAGGCCATCTGAAAAGTGTCTATAGTATATTCCAAAGTGATAGAAAGGAACAATGGTATGGAAATGCAAAGATTCACTGCTATCAAGAAGATAAAGGTTGAAATGTGCAAATCAAGCTCTTCATAGAAAGAACTAAGTTCTTTACAGAAATTAAAATGCCCACTGTTAGAATTTCTCCTTGGCTCAACATATTATTTCCAAGAGATTCAACCTATATGAGCTAGGACCATCATTGTAATTGTACTTTCACACCTAATAAACCAGAAATTGAAAGTGAGAGTTGCAATTAAGAATCATAAAGAAGAAGGAGAAGGGAGAGAGGAATGAGAAGAGGAAGGGAAAAGGGAAGAAAAAAGAGAAGGAGAAGAAGGAAAAAGAAAAAGAGAAGAAGGATATGAAGAAAGATTAAAGGGGGCTATGCAAGAGAACATAGCCAAACACTGCCAACTCCAAAAATTATTTAGTGTTGGTTTTGATAGTGCAAACAATGTCAAGTAGAAATTCTAATAGTGAGCATCCTTATTTCAGTCAAAAGCTGGTCTCTGTAGAAAGAATGAAATACCATGTCATTGCACGCACCAGGTCATTTCATCCACATTAATTTTAATAATACATTTACACAGCACATCTCTTTATTTTCTGATGTTGTTGCTCAACATAGACACAAAGAAATAAAAGTGTATGGAATATTTTTTCAAGAATTTTAGACTGTAATGTGACATGGAAAAAATCTTCTCTTTGTTCTTAGAAAACTGAACAATTCATTTTTTCAGTAGCTTTTTAGATAATCTTATAATAAATGATGTTCTTAGAATAATAACTGCCTTAATGCTCTCCATATTTCAATATTCTTGTCATTTAGCTATAACCAGCAAAATGTCATCATTCAATTAAAGGCTATAGTTTAAGTGTTACAAACAGGAGTAATCTATCTGAAGTCTTTGGAAAGCAATTCACTGTCTTGATTATTTCAGAAACTTTCCATAAGTTGTAAGCTTCCAATTCTTGGCAATTTTATTGGTCTGGAATATAATCAAAGAATCACAGACGTGATGTCCTAGTTTAATATTCATATAGTTTAGAGGGCAAGCTCTCATTCAGATATCCAGTTTTCTAGTCCACTGCTTTTTCTATTATCTCATGAAGAACACTAAATGTGTGAAAAGAAATAGGTGGCAATATCATTAGCTCACATATTTTAATTGAGAAAGACGGTAATTGAAAAGCCATACTTTTCTTCTAAGATCCACAGAGAAATGTCCTATGAAAAACAAGATAGGACAAGTAATAATAATAAAAATAATAGCAATGGCAAACATGTGAAAATTGTTAACGAGTAAACAAATTTACACATATTGCTTCATTTAATTCTAGCAGCAATCCCCTGAGGCAAGACAGAGAAGTTAATTAGGTGACCCAGAAGTCACAATTCAAACTTTGGACCTTTTATTTAACAGTCCATTGTTTTACTCACTAAGTTATACTTCTGATAGAGATGCTCTTAGCCATCACTTAAAAAAGTAAATCTTAAATCACATCTCTGGTAACTGACTTCTTCATTTAATGGTCTTTGCTGACATAGGCAATTTGCTATTCATCTTAAACAATATCTTATTAAATGTTAATTCTCTTCTCCTATCCTAACTTTTGTATACCTTCCATTTCCATCCTGATTAAGTATCATAATTCCAATCCCATGACAAAGGGAATGATTATATACAAAATTTTATTATCAATATTAATTAGATATCTTTTATGAGTGCTATGTTCAATGAATAGCAATTATTCTAGCTCAACCAATTATGGTTAAAAATCCTAAAAGACAGACTGGATCTGGAAGAATCATTTGAAGTATCACAAAATGGTGATAATCTGAGAAGCAGCTCTAATCCATTTGCTACTTATTATTAGCATTTCCCTTAATTCACCTAGGTAAAATGATTTATCATAATTTCCAATTACCATTTTATATTGTAATTCTGTATTTCTGTCACTAATGCAATGGATGACCTTGGGCTAATCTCTTCGTTTCTGATTCTTAAATGGCTTCAAATGTGAAATGATTGTTAGATACAGGTCTTCTGATGATGAGTAACAGACACAGACTAGCTATATTAACAGCTGTTCATAAACCTCTCTAGAACACTGCCATTAACTTTCTCAGTGCTATATATTACTAAATCATTCAGTCCTAAGACAAATTTTTAAGAAGTTTGGTCTGTTCATCTTGAGTCAGGTATCTGTACCCCTGGATCAACCAGTTATGCCCACTAGAACATGAAATTTGTATGGCTTGGCCTTTGGGAACATCATATGAGAAGGAGGCCAATCTAGTTTGTATATATGGCAAGCTAAGTGATACTTAAGGTAATTTTCAGCTCAGATAAACTCTTCTATTCACCAAAATAGGTTAAAAGGATAAAATGATAGTTTCCTACAGGAATTTGTCATTTCTATGCCTTGATTAATAATGCTGTGTCATTTATTCTCTGGCCTCTAATCTCTTTAATCTCAACTCCAGCTTCTTTTCAATTTAGTCAATTACCATGAAACAACATATGAGACTTAACGTTCATTTGAATATGTTTCACAGCCAACATTTCAAATCAGTATATTCCTTGCATTCCCAAAATGTTTTCACAAAAATACTCCTGTCTCTTAACTTTTCTCTATTATCTGTTATACCACTTATTTTGTTTTCATTTTATCATTTATTCATTCATGTCAATAAGGCTCACACAAAGATATTAAAATGGCCTCTATTCCAAACTATAAAACATTGCTAAAAGAAACCAAAGATGATCTAAATAAATGGAAGGACATTCTGTGTTCACACATTGGAAGACTAACTATCATTAAGATGTCAGTTCTACCCAAATTGATTTACAGATTCAATACAATCGCCATAAAAATTCCAAAAATAGAATGCCTAACAGAAATACCCAATAAAGGAATGCATACATGGGTTTATTTTTGTTCAGATCAAAGATCAGGACTAGGATTATCGAAAAAAGCTATTAGTAACATAATAGATTCTAGCTCTTACCAAGGTCAAGGAATTGCTACTTGTTGACAGAAAATTTTAGCAATGAAATTTAGAAAAAAAAATATTTATAAAATATAAGCATATTATAAGCATATCTTCAAATAATTGTTTCTTTTAGGCAATTCAATCACCTAAACTATTTAGTCTCATAACTGTAAATGAAATTTAGAAAAAAGGACAAAGTACCTACTTATAAATGTGATTATCCAAGTTGTACACTTAAAGGGTAATTTAGTTTTATAAATATGTTTGTTTGGTACTTCTGGAGTCTTATGGGTATTTCATGGTGTCATATTTATTTATATGTTCATGTATGTTTTCCATTCATTTACTGCTATAATTATAGTTCTCTTTTAAAATAGCCTGGACAAGGTTTTTCAGGATTTTCAGGTATGGTTGATGAGGTAAAAATTTAATCAGTTTATACTAAGTTAGACCTCAAAATTATCCTTTATTTTCCAAAATAATTACTTCTCCTTGACCAAGGTAATGCTGCTCACCATTCTTTCAAATTAGAATGCATTTCCTTCAGTGAGGTTATTCAGCAACTCCTACTTAAAGCCCTGTCAGGTTTTCCCTAGCAATGTTCAAAAGAATTGTTGCTTGGCCATGACTTCCTAGGCTTTGATTACATTTCCCATCCACCTCTGTTTATGGATGAGGCTATATGCTTGAGTTCTGGCCAGTGGTATATGGTCAGAAGTTATGATTACCATTTCCAGGCTTAAAAACCTTCCACTCTGTCATTCATTTGTTTTATCTTTCCCTTTTGCTGGCTAGATATTGATCCCAAGAGTGAGCTAAGAAGCCACAAATTGAATATGGCAATCTCCACCAACCTGAATCATGAATGGTTGTACAGAGATGAGCTCTCCCTTAGTTCCACTAACTTCACCTAGGTGAGAAATTAATTTCTATTTCCTTAAGCTACTGAGATTTCAGTATCTATTTGTTACAGCAACTATCAAGTGTTGTCTTAAGTCAAATAATATAACAGGGAATTCTGAACCACAGGCTGTAGATAGTTTAGACCTTTAAATTGAGTCTCATGTTGAAAATATCCCCAGAGCCAGCCATTGGGAAAACTCTGGTCTTAACTTTGTTTGCAAATCAGGTTTCTTTATCAGAGTCAAGATTCCATTAAAGAAAGATGGAAAAAAATGGAAAATAGCATTGTTGGGAGCCAACCAGGTGGTTAGTTCTTAAAAGATCATCTGACTTAATTCTCACAGAAACTCTGAGAAGGTTTATGGAATACAATTTTTAAAAAGCCATTTTATTGATAAGGAAACTGAGTTTCAGAGAGATTAAGTAACTTGCTGAAACTCTCAGCACTATTATTATGTGTTAGAGATGGAATTGGTACTCAGAATGATTTAACCCAAGCATGCCCTTTCAACTATACTGCAATATATTCTAATACATGTAGCTGTGAACATTTCTGTTTTTTGAACTCTACTAATTATTAAATGGACAAAATAATTGTAGGAATTCATTTTTCAAAAATATAAACTCTAAGCCAACTTTCAATATAGAAATTTTGATTTTGTAGGGAGAATATATCCCACAAAAACAAACATATACAGTATTTCTTTTATTTGAAAGATGTTTATGGCTGTAAGAAGCAGCCATGCCTGCAATTTTGTTATTATGTATATGTGTTGGCTATGACTTTCAAAGGATTAGGAAAGAGCAATCCCATTTGTATTAGTATGGATGCACATGTCAATAAAAAGACTCCCTGAAGGTAATATAAAAGCTAGTGAAGATTGAAAGAGCCTCTCAGAAATAAAGATAGAGTTATATGGGGTCACCTGCATTGTTAGAGAGAAAATAAATTTATTTGAATGCACTGAATCTAAGAACACTTATAAAATAAATGATGGGAGTGTAAATTTGGTCAAACAGCTGTTTAATCACTGAAATAGATCATATAGACCTTCTTGCTTTCCACTGTAACCCTTCTGTGATTTTATGACACTTGAGGATAATTGGAAAACAGCCTTATTTGGTATTGGGGACAGCTAATGAAGCATGTT
>JAQZBX010025527.1:0-29478 GCA_029593785.1 Cabassous unicinctus
TGCAAAGCTGGTCTTTTTGTTATAATCTCTCACAGTTTGTGTTTATCTGTGAATATTCTAATCTCATCCTCATTTTTGTAAGATAATCTGGCTGGATATAAAATTCTTGGCTGGCAGTTCTTCTCTTGGAGTGTCTTAAATATATCATATCACTGCCTTTTTGCCTCCGTGGTTTCTGATGAGAAATTGGCACTTAATCTAACTGGGTACCCCATATATGTTATGCATTGCTTTTTTCTTTCTGATCTCAGAATTCTCTCTTTGTCTTTAGCATTTGACATTCTGATTAGCTTTGTCTCAGAGTTAGTCTATTCAGATTTATTTGGATGGGAGTGTGTTATGCTTCTTGGACATGGATATCTATGCCCTTCAATAGTGTTGTGAAATTTTCTAATATTATTTCTTCAAATATTCTTTCTGCCCCTTTTCCTTTCTCCTCCCCTTCTGGAGCACCCATGACCTGAATGTTTGCAAGTCTCTTACTGTCATTTATTTCCCTGAGACCCTGTTCAATTTTTTTCCATTCTTTTCTACATCTGCTCTTTTGTATGTTTGCTTTTGGAAGCCATGTCTTCAAGCTCACCAATCCTTTATTCTACTTCTTCATTATATGCCTCCAGTGCATTTTTTAATTTCATTTGTTGCACCTCTCATTCCCATAAGGTCTGCTATTTTACCATGTATGCTTTCAAATTCTTCCCTGTGCTCATCCAATGTCTTAATATCCTTAAAATCTTCAGCCACCTAGTTGATTGATTAAGGAGATTTGTTTGAACATCTATGATCAGTTGTCTCAACTCCTTTATGTCATCTTCAGGCTTATCTTGTTCCTTTAACTGGGCCATATTTTCCTGTTTTTGGTATGGGTTGTAATTTTTTTGTTGGTGTTTTCGCATCTGGCTTGATGGATATATTTATTCTGGGTGCAGTTTCTTCCTTTAGTTTAGGGCTTTCTTGTCTTTTCTCCCTTGCTTATTGTGTACTAGGAGCCAAGGATGTAGTTGGTGCTTTAAGCTATGGAGGTTGAAGCTGCCCACATTGTCCCAGGAATTGATGAAGCTTCTCCCAACTTTCTCCTCTGTCAGGTGTAGGGACAGAGCTGCAGCCATATATAATAATTCAAGTTGGGCAGGACATGACTGTCTGTAGTTGCCTGGAGAGACTCATAAAGCTTCACACCCCTTCTTCCCCTAACATGGACAGTGGAGGAGCTATAGTTGTGGGCAGCAATCTATGCTGTGTGGGTAAAAAATGACCACAGTTGCTCAATTGATGAAGCACCAGACCCCCTCTTTGCCAGGGGTGGAAATGTACCCTCTGGAGTGCTAAACAATGTAATCTGTGTGGGCTGAATACACCTGCAGCTGCCCTGAGAAGCTGAGGGAGTACTGTCCCTTCTGGCCTTTAGGGGTGGAAACAGAATCACCATTGCCCAACAGTTCAGTCCCTGTAGGCTGAAAGTACCCACCATTGTCCTGAGTGGCTGAGGAAGCATCAGCCCCCTCCTATCATATTGGATGGTGGGGGTAGTTCTACAGGTGCCCAACAGTTCACCCCTTTAGGCTGTGAATGCCTAACATTGCCCATAGAGGTTGAGGAAACATCAGTCTCCTCCTATCCTGATATGGAGTGGGGTTGGATCCACAGGCACCCAACAGTTCAGTCCTTGTATGCCAAAAATATTCACCATTGTCCAGAGAGGCTGTGGTGTCACCACACTTCTCCTATCCTATTGGGGGTGGGGGTGGATCCATAGGCATCCAACAGTCCAGTCCATGTAGGCCGAAAGTGTCTGCCTCTGCCCAGAAAGGCTATGGAAATACCAGCCCCCTCCTTTCTTACTGGGGCATGAGGGTGGATCCACAAGTACCCACCAGTCCAGGCTGTGTGTTCCAAAAGCAACACAGGTTCCTCCACTTCTTTCCTCTTTCTCAAAAGGGTTTTGACTTTTTCCATCCCATTGAATTTCCATTTAAGGTATAGACTAGCTTGTTAGACTCATTGAGGCTTACTTTTATTTTGATTTTGTTATCATCCTATATCTATAACTCATTTCCAAAAAATCCTTCTCCCATTCTTTTAATAATTTTTGGTTAATAACTTTATATTCCAAAATGGTCACATTGGGAGGTGGATGAGAGAATTCCATGCACTCAATATGCCTTATATAACTGGAGTTCTAATTTGTTCATCCATATTTGCCATATATATATATATGGATATAATGATAATTAAATATCCATGTCACTACCACCCAACTTGATACAGAATATTATCAATAGTTTTGAAGCAACCTAAGTGCAATAGCATCTTCCTTAATTTCCTCAGAAGTGAAGTATAATTTTTTTATTAAAATAAGCAAAAGCTACAATATTTCCACTTCAAATTGTTGATGAGCTTATTTAACATAAGATGTTGTCTAATAACATTCTATGACTCTCATACTCTGACTATACTTCTGATTTTCTGAACACCATCACATGCCCACTCTAAGCTCCAGCCTTGCAGAACTACTTAAAGACATATAATATGCTTTTCCATTCCTGGTATTTTCCATTAAATGTTTCTTTTCTATATTTCCTCATATTACAGCTAATTTTTACTTCTCTCTCAAAACTCTCAAAATGTATTCTCTTCTTCAGATAGCTCTTTTGCTCTTAAATAATGCCTCCTTTTTTTTCTTACGTGGTAACATAATATGTGGCACTGTGTTGGTTACAAATCTTTTTTCACTCTTTTACAAGTGTGTGATCTACCTGAAGATAAGTTCAGCATCACATCTCCATTTAGTGACCAGAAGAAGATAAGCACTCAAGAAATGACTGTGGAATGGTATTTTGTATAATAATGGCTAAATACATTTTAATCACTTATTATTTGATTTAACCCAGTATGTGATTTTGGTTATTGAGTCATAAAATGATGAGGAGACATGACACAGACTTTATGGACTCTACTAAGGAAGTACCATATTTACACAAATAGTTATGTCATATTATTAAGTGTTATATAAGTTCGTAATAAAGTATTTCAAATGTGAAGTAAATTTTTGTTGATTTAATAGCAATATGGATGGAAAGATTCAAATAATTCTTTCAGTTAACAATACTTATTGAGCACCTGTTGCATGTCAGACACTCTGCTCAGTACTAGAAATAAGATCATCCAAATATTCTCATTTCCTGCTGTCACAAAGTTTAGAATCTAGAGTGGAAGGCAGGCATTAAAAATTGATGTGTGATTTTTCAATTGTTTTTACATAGTAGGAAGTAAAATAAACAGCATCATTAAAGATATATTTGGTTCCTTCTGGCAGTTTGGTCAAGGCATCTGAGAAATGAAGTACAGAGACAGGACACAATGTGAGAAGAATATTCCAGTGTGAATAGAGAGTAGGCCAAAATAACTCATTATAGGGAATAAATTGAAATGGGAAGAAAATAAATAAAACACTAAGCAAAACTGGAGCAACTAGAACTGAAGAAATAAGCAGGGGGAAATTATTACAACTGAGGCTTGTAATCTGTGTTAAGAACTTTGGAATTCATTTGAAAATAAGGACAAACCATTACTGGGATATAAAGGAAGATCACAGATGGAAAGATGTGAGAAAGGATGGATGGATGGATGGATGGATGGATGGATGGACGGAAGGATGGATGGATAAAGGATAGGGCACATGTGTTCAATAAAACCTGGGAGCATTTTTGGAATTACTCTTGAAATGTCTCAAGTGATGAAATTTATGACTTTAGAAATGACAATACATTGGTCTCCTAGGTTGTTCTTCTTTGGCCATATTGTATTAAATAAGAATTTCCTAGTGGAGCAGGTTATCCCAAGGGAACAACCCATGAGCTGTCTACAGAGCATGCAAGGATCCACGCTTCAGGGAAACTGACAACTTTGTAATAAAACATATTTATTCTGTAGACATCAGGGGAAGAAGAACATCTTTACCTACTACTAAGTTGTGTTTTTCTAAATGTAGTTTGTTAAAAATATAGCATTTTTTATTGCCAACGTTTCCTAGAAATTTAGAGAGTATTCCAAAATCTGGAATGATATTACATTTCCAAGGAATCTTCTGGTTGAACTAACATCCTGGCTTAAGGGAAATTCCCATGATTTTAGAGTTGGATATAATGAGGCAGTTCATTCAGTTGCTATCTAGGTATGATTATAATTATCTTACTTCAGAGACATCTTCCTAAGCTGTTTGTAGCAGCTTCATTTCTGAGCCACGCTTTTGCTTTTTTAATAATGTACTCTCTGTCGACTTTTAAAAATGATTTTTCCATAGTGCATGTCCAGAAAGCATTACATTTTTCATTTCCATTTTTAGGGGAGGAAGCACAAACATGTAGAGTTGAAGGCATGAGTTCAAGGACCTGTAATGAATAGGTCACCAACCATTTTGGATCAAAGTCACCATGGAGCAGAGCAAAGGTAATTGGGTCATAAGTTTCCAGAGAAAAAGGGTCTTTGGGTTCGTGAGAGATGGCTGCTAAGTGACTTCACATCATAACATTATCTTTGTGAAAATTTGAAAATATGGGGTCTTCTCCTGCAGTATTGTGGGCCCACAACAGTATGGTTTTAATTGTACCTCCTTAATTTTGATGCACATAATACTCTGACACAATGGTAGCAACATCACCCTTTCCCATGTCACTGCCTAAATTGTGGCTCTGAGAAGGATTTACATTTTTGTTCAATTTTCTTCTCTATGTTCGTATTCCACTTCAGGACAAAGTGAGAACTACTCAACACAATAAAAAAAGTACCTGATTACTGAGATCACTTTATGTGACTCTTGTAGAAATGATGTTATGTTCCGCTATCAGAGCAAGGTTCAACTATGGGCTTCCACTGGGAAACTTAGGTAATCAATTACATGTGAAGTTCTTAACAGACTTTTATGGATGAGTTTAGAGCTTCCTCTACCATTTTCTCTTATAAATAGCATTTAAGTACTTGACAATATCAAGCCAATACCCCATGACAGATTGATTGGAGGATATATGCTTAGACCCAGTAGATTTTAGGGGGCCCCATGTTGAAGGATAAAAACAGTTCCAACTACCACCCCTCTCCCCACATTGTCCTGTGTGAGCATTTATGAACCAGAGTTTAGCAACCAGTGAGCCCTATGTAAATGCCTTTTATTATTATCATGGCCATGTGAGAGGTACCACTGGATTTATTTTCTGCATGCCTGGACAGGAACTGAACCTTTTTAAAATATATTTTTTATTAGAGGATTTGTGAGTTTACAAAAATCCATGCATAATATGCAAAATTCCCATATATCTCTCCTCCATCAACACCTTGTATTGTTGTGGAATATTTGTTACAGAATATGAAATAACATCATCAAAATATTACTACTAACTATGGTCTACAGCTTACATTTGGTATATTTTCCCATTGATCTGAGGGTTCTTTTCAGAGGATTATGTTGGTGGACACTCCCCTGCAGGTACACACTAGGGTTTCCCTTTACCCCAAGTGGCTCAGTGCTCAGTGGCTGTTTTTCCAAGCATATTCAGTGATGTACAGTTTGTAGGTTCCCTGGAAGGACTCCCACTGGCTGCCTGCAAGAAAGAACGTGTTCCAAGGAACTTGAGTTAGAAGGTGCAAAGAAATACTGGTTACACAGCTGTTGAAACTGGCAACCTCAATGTTTTTAATATCCGTTCCTCAACAACTTGATAGGTTTTATGAGTTTTTTCGCTGAAATTAAGGAGTTATGCCCACTTTCAAAACCCCGTATCAATTACACTTTAAATCTCTGCTAAATCTATCATGACTCTGTTCCTTACACTGTTATCTAATACTAATGATTAAATGCTTCTTACATTTCTCTTGCTTGCCTTACATTTACTGGTATTTCCTCACTTTTTCCCCCTGTCTTCACATGTCTAGGTACTTATCTGCACATGGTTACTATGAGGGGAGGATTCACAGAGATGGCCTGAAACCCTTTCACATCCATCAAGCCTCACACTAGGAAGCCTGTGGAGGCCTGTCCTCACAGGCCATAATTAGGTATGGATGGGAGAGTATGTGGTTGGGCCTATAACAACTTCTACTTATTTTGGGGCTTTCTTGTTTCTTCTTAGTAGCCAACAAAGTTCTTTATTGCAATGAATTTTTAATTTTGTATTCCTGAAATGTAGTAGAGGACCTGATAGACTACAGTTGACCTTGTGGAGGAAACAGAGGAACTAAGCCTGGAGAGAAACCCAGCCCTGGGAAGAGAGGAACCCAAGAAGCCTGAACCCTTACAAACATCGGCAGCTGTCTTGCTCCAACACCTGGCAATGGACTTTGGTGAGGGAAGAAACTTAGGCTTTGTGGCCTGGTAACTGTGAACTTCTACCCCAAATAAATACCCTTTATAAAGACCAACTGATTTCTTTTTTTTTTTTTTTAAAGATTTATTTATTTTATTTATTTATCCCCCCCTTGCTGCTTGTGCTGCTGTGTCCATTCGCTGCGTGTCTTCTCTGTGTCTGCTTATCTCCCCCTTTTGCTGTGAGCTCTTGCTGCATCAGTCCACAGCGCCGCGCGAGCCGGCCTGCCCTCACAAGGAGGCGCTGGGAAGCGAATCCGGGTCCTCTCATATGGTAAACGGGTGCTTTATCCATTGCGCCACACCCGCTTCCTGCCATGAGGTTGCTGCATCAGCCCATCGCACCGCTCAGGCCTGCGTGCCCTCACAAGGAGGCCTCGGGACGTGAACCCGGGCCTCCCATATGGTAAACGGGGGCTCTATCCACTGAGCCACACCCGCTTCCCAAGACCAACTGATTTCTGGTATTTTGCATCAGCACCCCTTTGGCTGACTAATACAATGACTAAACATTATTATATGTTCAACACCAGTAAGTGTCTGCACTAATCACTTTTAAACAGGGCTGTATATATATTTTATCATTTGTTCACCTATCAGGCTTGCTGTAATGAAATATTTGAAATTCAGCCCAATTTTTATTGGAATTTAATATCTGTTTTTTATAGTTAAACATAATACAAAGAAAGTATCCAATTTTATAGAAACTCATATTTGTGATATTATTAAGACAAGGAAGCAATTTTTGCAGAAACACATTGTTTCAATTTATTTTAGCCCATATTCATTGATATCTTCACTATCACAGCAATGTATTGAAGGCTCATTTCACCAGAAAATTCCCATAGTGCCAATTATCAACAATTAACAAGCCATAAGACATGTTTGTTAAATATAGAAAATATTATAAAAAGTAAAAACATAAGAAGCAGTTGGTATTGCTGAGCAGCATACCTATATTAAGTTTTTTTGCTCAAGTGAGATACTTCTGACCATTTAATATTTTGAAATTTAGAGGTCCTTTATTAATTACTAAATATGTGCTGCAAAATGACATAGATGGATAATTTGACATAGAATTGTATTCTGTACAACTGGCTGAAATTGGAATTATGAGTTAAATTTAAAATGAAACACCAAACATTTTAAAGTAAAAATAGAATTATAAAAAAAATAGTGTAGAGTGATGAGACATACTTAATAAACAAAATTGAAAATAAAATTTACATAAATCCATATATACATACATATATATATATATATATATATAAAACAGATGATAACATTATGTTATAAGAGACTGAAAGATTGGTGGCTTTTCATTAATAAAGAGTAAATACAAATCAGTCAAATGTATGAAAATGTGAAGACCAGAACTAATTCAAATATAAATTCATTTTGGTTTCCTGAAGAAGAACATTACAAGGCAAACACAAAGTTTTAATAGTACAAAACAAAATAAGTAAATATTACAATTCTAGTGAGGTCCATTTTTCACTTACAAAATCAACTGTGAAATATTATACTATGAAATAGAATAAATGATTTTTTCTTGTGATCTTTGTTGCACACAAAGAGCCTTATATAAGCATATATAATGTATGCATAAATTTAATGTGTTGTCTTAAATATACATATATTCATTTGTTAAACATATATGAAAATAATAATATGCTTGGATCAGTTATTTGAACTTTTGAATATATATTGGGAAAAATTCCATAGAAATTGGGATTGCTATAATAAAAACATTACAGCAATTGGGATTGCTATAATAAAAACATTGTATATATAATAAAATCATATATACATATGTTTATGTATGCATCCATATGTATATGGATGTCTCTACAGACACCCTTTAGTTTCTTAGGATGCTCTAAAAAATACCATGGAATGGTTTGGCATAAATAATGAAAATTTATTTGCTCATGGTTTTGGTGTCAGGAATATGTACAAAAAAAGGAACCATCAATTTGGTACTATCTCATCAAAGGCTGCGGTGTCCTAGTGCCAGCTTCTGGCAAACTTTGTTCTTAGTTTGTCACATGGCAAGGAACATCTTAGCATCTTCTGGTCTCTCTCTTCTCTTCAAGTTTCATGGATTTCATCTTCTGGCTGCTTGGTCTATGGCTTTCAATCTCTTTTTCTTGAATATATTTTCTTACACAGGTCTCCAGTAACAGGGAAAAGATTGATCATGTTTGTTTTGATTTATACATTAATTGAAGTAACCTCATTAAATGGTCCTAATTACAATGGTTTGACACCCACAGAAATGGATCAATTTAAAGAACATATTTTTTTTGGTATATACAGTTCCAAAGCATGAGACACATATACAGATATACATATATATCTGAATACTATACTTATATATGCATATATATAAGGGTATATATACACACACACACATATATAAAAGGACGTAATATTGAAAAGTAATTTATTGGATTACTATGTTTAAAGACAAAATTGCTGTAATTGATTGGGTAATAATTATTAAATAGAATAATAAAATGTGTGCCTCTAATAGCTAGTTAAAAAAGCATTATATCACTTCAAAAATAAAGTGATAACAGAAGAAAAATATATATTTGTGGTCAAAACTAGAATTATGTATTCATAATTAAATGTTACCTAAAGGTTTGCAAAACTTAAGTTATGAGCAATTTTTTTACTCATGTTTATTTTTAAATGGTTTTGCAATATTAGAATACTACTATTTAGGGAGATAACTGTGAAACAGCATAAGGTCTAGCTTGCTGAAATTTTGCATCTTTTTACTTTTCTCATATCAAAATATATTTGTGTTTTCTATTGTCTGATGGTACCTGAAAATTTGGGGTGGCTTTTGACATAGAGAATTCTACATATTATTTCCGTGACTCTCAAATGAGTCTCAGCAGGAAGAAGTACATGATGCATTAGGACAAATTCGTCCATGAGTTGTCTTCAGAACAATATTGATTTGATTGTTGTATGTTTCTATTTCTTTCATACTCATACCTTTCATATATTAGGCCTACCCACTCTTGTCTTATTCTTAATAGATAAACAAATCTTAATGGAGGCTTACTTTCTCAGTATTTTCTTGAGGGCTCCAGCCACATCTTTGTTCCGAAGACTCTAGGTGAGGGGGTTAAGCATGGGAGTGAGGATAGTGTAGAAGACAGACACTTCATCCTGCTCAGCAGTATGATACGCTTTGGGGAGAAAATATTTGAAAATTATTGTTCCGTAGAACAGTGACAGCACAATCATATGGGCGGAACAGGTTACCAATGACTTTCTCATTGCTAAGTTTGATTTTAATCTCAAAACAGTAGAAAATGTCTGACCATAAGAGGCCATAATGGCAGAAAAAGGAATGAGGAACAACACAAAAACACTAACATAAATCCAATTTCCATAAAGAGATATATCAGGCACAAACAAGTTTCAGGAGTGTAGGAAACTCACAAAAGAAATGATGAATTTCCTGGGAGGCCCAATAAGGGAGAATTCTCCCAGAACCATTTGTAGAATAGAGTGTTCTGGCACAGTTGGGTGGGCTGAACAGCCTTGCCAAAACTCACTTGACCATATAATGTGAGGGTCTATTTCTGAGTTCTTGATTTGGATCCATTTGTCAATATGGCTATTTTATGCCAGTACCATGCTCTGTTCTGCATCAATTGAGAGTAACATGTGATTGTCTTCTTCAATTTATTAATGTGTTTTATTATACTAATTGATTTTCTTGTGTTGAATCACTGTTGCATATCTGGGATAAAACAAACTTGATCATTGTTAATAATTCTTTTGATGTGTTTTTGGACTTGGTTTGCAAGTTTTTGTTGAGGATTTTTGCATGTATATTCATTACAGAAATTGATATATAATTTTCCTTTTTCATAGTATTTTATCTGGTTTTCTTATTAGGGTACTGACTGTGAGTCATAATGATTTATTGAGGCATCTTCAAAAGCACTAAATGTACATTTGTTAATATTTCTGGGCTATTAGAAAATAAAATACATTTCTCAAACTTCCAGTTCCTGAACCAGTTTGTAAGCATCTTGGAAGTTATCATTTATACACAAAAACAAGAAAAATTCTGAAGAATCAGAAAAACAACCACTCTTCTTATATCTATCTGATAATTGAAGTCACAGGGCAAACTATTGCCCTGAAAACAGAAAAGACGTTGTTAATGTGAATCATTGCTAACCTGGAGGATTAGGACAGAAATTGAAGATGTCTCCTGGATCCAATATGAGTAGGAATGTTTCAGTAGAAGCTGACAAATTTTTGTTGATTACTGGGGACAATATAAAGTGTTTAATTTTCCAGAAGACCTGGCTTTATGAAACAGGAGCATGCATTCTTGAGTTGTATTTCCAAACGCCATACCAGAATCCCTTTGTGAAGACTAGGGAAAATTCCCCCTTGTACTTCTAGTAGAAAAGGAAAAAGCATCCATTTTAAATAGTCCTAAAGTGATCTGTTTTCCTTAAAACTGACAACCTAGAAAAGAAAGTATTTTACCAGACAATAACCAGTTAGAATTTGATCAGAATCTAAGTGAAGGGAGGAAATGGAATTATAGCCACCCCTACTCTTCCTTATTTGGGAAGAGAGATACTGTACTTAGTCTTCCTCTAGCTTTTGATGTTTGGGAAGGGAAATACCCATATCCATCTCATTCAAGTTTTCCTATGTCACCTGCAGTGGTGGTGGGATTACAAAGCTGAGAAACATTTTTGAAGGCCATAACTCTGAGGAATAGGTTAACTAAAATGTGGAGATGCAATCATAAGTTTATACACTGAATACTCCCTTACTGATATCTCCTAATGACTTCAATAAAGCTCCTGTATTACAACAGAAAAACTGTATTAAAACAGAAAAATTTGTAATGTAAGATCACAGTTAAGAGGTATTTACACTATGCCAAAAATAATGGGATCCCACACTGAGGAAGTCTGATAAAATGCTAGTCTCTAATAACTAACAATGCATAAATGCAGCATATCATTTATGGAGACAAACATACAACTTCACACTTGTGGTAGTAAAATTGTGTACTCACATTGGGAGGTGGTTTGGGTGGATGGTGGTCTTAATTTTAATTCATTCTTGTGCGTGTGGACCCATTGTAAATAGAACCTTTTGTAGATGTTATTATTGGAACCAGAAGTACAGAATTACTCCTATTACTGGGGGTTTCAAGAAGAGAAAGTCACATGAAGGGGAGAAATTGAAAATCAACAGAACTTGTAAAAGGAGAGGTTATTAGCACGTGACAGGAAGGTCAAGAAAATAAAAAAATTGTCAGACAACCAAAATATAAAAACCCCAGGAGGAAGAAAGCTCTCTAGCCTCAGAAACATTGAATCAGTAAATTCTGGTGATCACTCAAGACATTTTGTGATATTTCTCCTATTAACTAGGAAACTAAGCTATTTTTAGCACCAGAAATTTAGGTGTTGTTATTACAACTCTCTAAACATGGGGAAATGGCTTTGGAATTGGGGAATGAGGAGATATTGGAAGAATTATGAGGTACTTAGTAGAAAAAAGCAAAGATTTTTTTACACATATTTTTGGTAGAAGTTTGGATATTAAAGGTAATACAACTTCAAAGAGAGTCTGTAGGTCATTCTAGAGGTTATGCTAATACACATCTCAGCAGGATGTCTTTGACTGCTAAAGTAGATACTACCTCAAATTGCAGGGATCCTAATGGCTATGGAGATAACCAAACACTATAGGCAGGGCAGACATCTCAGGAGTTTGATACCCTGACAGTGGGGCCTACTTTGGAATTTATGCTCCCCAGAGTGACAAAGCTGGACTCAGATGTGGTTTCCCTACACATGGACCATCTCTACTTCTATTTGAACCTATAATTATAACTAGAGTTGATATGTGTATGTCCAAGAGACTTAAATCTTTGGGCTGTCCATGTGCCAGCTGGGCCCTGAATCTCATCAGAATGCAACACCTAATCTCCGGTTCATTGGTCTCACCAAGGACAACTAACATGGACAATTGCCATACCAAGGAAACGAGAGAGACTACAACTGCAAGCAAGAGAGTTCCATCCATCAGCCCCATGGGATCACAGCCCCCTCTCAATTAGAGGTGAAGGGGGCATCTTCATGCCAGAATCCTTAGGATTGGGGAGTGAACTCTGCACTAAAGTTGACTTACTGGTATTCTACTATAAATTTATTGTGATTCTAGCAATGAAGAAATTATATCATTGATGTGGAAACAGTGGCCACTGGAGGCTGTGAAGGCAGGGAGAGGCTAATACAGGTGTAATATGTGGGCATTCTTGGGACTTGGGAATTGTCCTGAAAGACATTGCAATGACAGATATAGGCCACTATAAATCATGCCATAACCTACTGAATTGGATAGGAAAGAGTGCAAACTACAATGTAAACTAATCCATGCTTAGTGGCAATGCTCCAAAATGTGTTCATCAATTGCAATAAGTGTACCTAACTAACAAAAGATGTTGTTAATTTGGGGACATGTGAGAGTTGTGGGGAGCAGGGCATATGGCAATCCCCTATATTTTTTAAGTGATATTTGTATAATCTATGTATCTTTAATTTTTCTTTAATTAAAAAAGGTACTCCAATGAAGTTTTTGAAGGAAATGATGAATATGTTAGTGGAAACTGGAAAGAACATGATCTTGATATAAGTTAGATGAAAAAAATGGTGAAATAATTTCTGAATGTTGGATTGAAAGTGGAACTTGTAAGCAATGAACATGAATATTTAGTGTAGACATGTTCAAGTTAAATATAGAAGGTGCAGCCTGGTTTCTCCTTGCAGTTTACCTAAAATGCTAGAGGAAAGGAATAAGATGACTAACCACTAAGCACAGAAAGAATAAAAGGTTGGTTTTGAATGTAATTAGCCTATACAGATAGTTTGTTCTGAAAGATGAGGGCCAGAAATGTCTCTATCAGGGAACAACCTGATGAGTTAACACATAACTCTTGAGAGAACTGGGCTCCAAATGAGGATTTAGGTGAATAGCCTTTATTAAAGAATTTGCTGCTGAATATAGACCCAGTTACCCATTTCAGTGTAAGTCAAGATTTAAAATGCAGTTGTTTAGGAGAGAGCTGTGCAAAAACATTTATCTGAAATTTACACCCCCTTCAAGTGAACACAATATGAAGAGTTTTTTGAAAAATTGGTATAAACAAAAGCACAGCAAACCTGGAATGAAGGGGACAGAGAAGTAACCCCTTGAATGTATAGGGACTTCAGAGACAGAAACATGATGCAGGCTTGTCAAGCAAAAAGACTCATCAGGCCCATACATTCACCATGTGTCCAAAATTCTAAGGCTCAGAGATGGTGGAGCATATGTTCTTGTATTCTGGGAGAACATGGCCCTTGTAAAAGCACTTGGCAAGCATGGATTTCCTTCTCCTGATGCCTGGAGGACAAAGCATTGTTACATAGAGGACTCTTAGACCATACAATCTAATGGAGCTTGTCCTGTTGTGTTTCAGACTTTCTTTGGGATCCATGATCCCTGTTTTCCTTCTGTTTTATCCTTATGAAATGAGAATGCTTATCTGATGAATGTTCCACCATTTTATTGTGTAAATTAGTACATTTTTTTCTAGGGTTCACAGGCCCATCAGACACACAGGTATTTTGGTCCAGAATGTAGAATACCCCTATTTTATTTTCATGAAACATTTGATGCAGTTATTTAAAGAACTTAAGACTTTTGGTATGTGATATAAGGAATGTGTATTAGTCAGCCAAAGGGGTGCTGATGTAAAACAACAGACATCTGTTGGTTTTTATAAAGGATATTTATTCAGGATAGAAGCTTACAGTAACAGGCCATAATGCATAAGTTACTTCCCTCACCAAAGTCTGTTGCTATGTGTTGGAGCAGGAAGTCTGCAAGGGTTCAGGTTGCCTGGATTCCTTTCTTCCCAGGCCTCATTTCTCTTTGGGCATAGCTACTCTGCTTCAGCCTTCTTCTTCCTCTGAAGTCTCCATGGTCCCAGCTTCTTCCAATATCAGCTGTATGCCATCAGGTTCTCTAGACTTTGTCTCTGTCCCCAGGGGTCCATTCTCTCTGGGCTCAGGCTTGCTTCACTCCACAATGTCAGGTATAGACTATCAGGCAACTGGCTCTATCTCTCTACCCAGGGATAGATTCTGTATAGGCTCAGCTGTTCTGCTCCTCTGTATGCTTACTTCCCAGGCTCCAGGTGAAAGCTCCCACTAATTCCTGTGCCTTGTTATTTTCTCTATGAGTCCCCACCCACCAAGGGGGTGGAGATAAAATGTTCTATTGATGTGGCCCAATCAAGGCCTTAGTTATTATTTAATCAAGTAAAAGTGAAACCTATGAATCCAATATAATCTAATGTGCAAAGAGACCAGTTTACAAACATAGTCAAATATCTATATTTGGTATTCTTAAATAAAGTCCCACTGCTACATTCCACCTTCTGAATTCCAAAAAGACATTACAATATTCAAAAAACCTTGCATCAGTAAGAATGCAAGTACAAAATCATCACTATCAGGTTAAAGAAATACAGTGTGTCTTGGGGCAATGTCCCATTGCTGTAGACATCTGAAACTTACAAAACAATTTATCACTTCAAATACACAAATGTACAGATAGAGGATAAACATTTTCATTACCTTAAGGAGAAATTGGGAGGGAAATATGAGTTATGGGTCCTCTTGAGTAAACTAAGCCAGGAGGGCAGATTCCATTCGATTTGAAAGTCTGAAAGTCATTCTTAAGATGATGGTTTCTTCTCCCTTGTGCTTCATTGGGGCCCAAACTTTCTATAAGCTTGCCTCATGGCAATTTTCTTGGTTCCACCCCCATCAAGCATCTGGGTGTCAACCAAACTCTAGATTTCACCCTCCAAGAGCATTGGGGTGATTGCCACACTTTATCTAATCTTTGGGTTAGAGTCTTAACCCCAATAGTACAGTGAAGTGAAGACATCATCCTCCCTAAACTTTGGCATTCAGGCTCAACACTCAGAGCAATGACCACCTGGCCATCCTTAATCCATGGAAGACAGTTTCACCCCTCTCAGACCTATGGGATGGTGAACTTAACCTCACTAATCCTTGTGGAATGTGTTCCAACTTCTCTGTACCCTGGGGTAGCAAAACTCTCTCTGAATATCAGATGGGAACATCCACCTCCTTCAACTGCTGGGGCAAACTCACCCTCTCTTTACACATGGGTGAGGTACCTCTCTTGGCCCAAAACAATGTCTTAATTCCAGATTTCAGCTTCCATGGTTTTCCTCTTGAAGCTGTTTCTCCTTCAATCTTTCTTTTTCATATCCCTTTTAGACAAAGCTAACACTAGTTTTGTTCATAAAGCTCTCTCAAAAATCTTGTTGGTTTAGCATGCAAGAAGCAAGGGTCCAAGCTATCAGACAGTAAGACTTTCTACAAGTTTTTCCTAGATGACTGCATATTCAATCTTTATTTAAAATTTCCAAGTTTAGTTAAGTCCTCAATTGGAGCACTGTCATCTGGGAGCTTGATTACCAGAGGCTTGGAATTTCCAGAATTGGTTTCTGTTTTCATTGTGTCCAACAATTCAGCCCTTGGCTTATCTCTATCATCTAGCATTTTGCTATAAGCTGCAAGAAGAAGCCAAACCGCATTCTCTGAGTTTACTTTGGAAAGTTCTTCAGCTAAATGCCCAGGCTTGCCATTTTCAAATTCTGCCTTCCATAAAACATCAGGGTTCAATCTTGCTAAGTTCTCTGTGACTTTAAAACATGGATCACCTTTCCTCCAGTTTGCATAATAGTTTCATCATTTATTTCTAAGGCCTCATAAAAAGTATCTTTAGAATTAATATTAATATCAATAGTCTCTTCAAAGCACTTTAGGTCTTTTCTACCAAGCACCTCACAATTCCTCCAAAAAATACCCTTTACCCATTTATAAAACTATTGCAGCATTTTGGTAATTGCAAAAGCATTTCCTTACTGCTCTGTAATAAATTCTGTATTAGTCAAAGAGGTGATGATGCAAAATACCAGAAATCTTTTTGCTGTTATAAAAGTATTTCTTCAGGGTAGAAAATTACACTTGCCAAGCATTAAGCATGTTACTTCCCTCACCAAAGTCTGTTGCTACATGTTGGAGCAAAATGTCTGCTAACATTCAGCTTTACTCTTCCTCTTAAGGCTCCATGGTCCCAGCTTCTTCCAATATCAGATATAGGCCATCTGGCTCTCTAGGCTTTGTCTCTCTCCCTGGGGCTCAAAACTCCCACCAACTCCTGTACCTTCTTATTTTCTCTTTGAGTCCCCACCCACCAAGGAGGTGGGGATGCAATGTCCTACTGATGTTGCCCAATTAAAGACTAGTCATTATTTAATCAAGTAAAAGTGAAACCTATGTATCCAATATAATCTAATGTGCAAACAGGCCCATTTACAAACATAATCCAATATCTATTTCTGGAATTCATAAATAATGCCAAACTGCTACAAAACACATTTTGGAGCATATGGGAAAAACATGTATTTTGGAGGTCTAGAGGGTGGATTGTGATGTTTCACTGTTAATTCTTTACACTGACTATGCAAGTAGGATGTTTTTATGAAGTTTTTTTTTAGTTAAGGTGTGGCCCAGAAGCATCACATTTCATGAAGTTAAAGCCATTTAGGGGAGTGATATGGTAAGTCAAAAAGTCCTGGAAGAGAAAGGAGATGAAATTGCCCTTTGATGAGAATTCCAAAGATTTCAGTGATTACTTGCCAGCCAAAATGGAACTGATCTCTAGAATTAGCAAGCCTCCTAGCCACTGAAATTGTGAAGCAATAAATCCCTCCTGTTAAGCAATCAACTGTGATATATGTCACAGGAGCCAGGGAACTAAGGCAACACTGGATGTCTATTTATCTTAATGGGTTTTATTCTGTATATAATGACTTAAAATAAAAAAAAAAAAACTTTTCAAGACATCCAGAAATTCACAAAACATAGTGTAAAGAGACAGATGGAGGAAAAGAACAGTAATCAATATGGATTTTTTATCTGACTTACGATTACTCATTAGAAATATATAGAAATGCTATTAAATTTTGCATATTAATCTTTTATCATGCCACTTTGCTAATATAGTCTATTAGTTGTAGTAATTGTGGTATAGATTTTCTAAGTAAAGATCATAACATCTGTGAATAAAGAAAGTTTTACTTTTTCCTTTATACTTGGGTGACTTCTATTCCTTTTTCTTGCCTAATTGCTCTAGCTGGTAATTCTAGCACAATATTGAATAAGAAATGCAGTTGATTTCTGAGCATTGATCTTTTGCCCTGCCACTTTGCTGACATTTTTTTTTAGATCTGGTGGTTTCCTTGTGCATTTCCATTGGATTTTCTCTATGTTAGGTCATGTTTATGAATAAAGATAGTTTTACATCTTCCTTTCCAATTTGTACATACTTTACTTCTATTTCTCACTTAAATTATATATTTGTAACTTCTAGAAGAATAGTGAATAGCAGTGGTGACGGTGGGCATACTTCTTTTGTTCCTCATCTTAAAGGGAAGGCTTTAATTCTATCAACACTGAATATTATGTTAGCTGTGATTTTTTCATAAATGGATTTTACCATATTGAGAAAGTTCTCTTGTATTCATAGTGCACATAGATTGTTCTAAAGCATAGATAGTTTTTAGTGCACAAGAAAAGTCTCAATATATTGTAATATAGTAACAGTATACAAAGTAAATTCTTCAACAACATGGAGTGAAGATAGAAATCAATAAAAGAAAGAACACTGCAAATGTACAAATATCTGGAATTTAAACATTATATCTTCATTTATCACTGAATTAAATATGAAATAACAAGGTAAATTAAAAAATATGGAAGGAAAATGAAAATGAAGGTATAGCATACCAACACTTATAGAATGAAACAAAGTAAGTACAAGAGTAAAATGTATACATATGAATGTTAATAGGTCTAAAGAAGAAACATATCAAATTAATTACCTTACTTCACATATTGGCAAACTAGGAAAGAAGAGAAAAATAATCCAAAATATAGCAGAAGGAAGAAACTAAGATGAGTGGAGGTAAATGAAATAGAGAATAGAAAAACAACTGAGAGAATAAAGAAAACAAAAAGTTGTTTCTTTGAAAAAATCAATAAAATTGACAAATCTTAATTTAGATGAACAAAGAAAATAATAAAAATAATATGAATAACTAAATCACCAAATGATAGCGATATTACTACTGATACTGGCCTTATAGTAATAAAAATGAAAACAAGAGAGTAGTAAGAACAATTGTAGGCTAAAAATAGATAAACTGAACAAATGGAAAAATTTGTAAAAATATATAAATCACATAATTGACTCTAGCAGACATACAAATCCTTATTTTCCTATAACAAGTACAGAGATTGAAACAGTAACCAAAAACTTTCAAAAAGTCAAAATTCAGGACCAGATGACTTCACTGGTAAATTAGCACATATTCTTATGAAGTTTTTGGATGAGATGTGTTCTGTCCATTTATCAATTTCCAAAAGTTTTATATGGAAAGCTGTCTCAATTAATGGAAGTAGAACCAAATTGTCATCATTATTCTATTTGTGGAAAATCTTGGAATTATTTTTATCTTTGTTAAATATTTGCCTATGCAAATAATGCACTGTCAATTTTTCTTTAGAAAGTTGGTTGAATTTCATTGAACCTAGAAATAAAATTGAAAATATTTAAATTTCCAGTCAACATACTTGTAAGATACTGTGGCAGTTTAGCATTGTTTATGAATTCCAAAAATAGATAACAGATTATGTTTGTAAACTGCTCTGCTCCTCTGGCCATATTAGATTGTATTGGATTCAGAGGTTTCACTTTTATTTGATTAAAGTATGATTGGGGCTTTGATTGGGCCACATCAGTAGGAAATTGAGTCCCTGCCCACCAGAAGCCTGCACCACAGAGAAGGGAGGTTGGAGTTTTGATCCTGGAGCCTGGGAAGTGAACACATAGAGAAGAAGATATGTGAGAAAGGAGAGAAAGCTTAATTGGACACAGCAGAGGCCTTGGGAAGAGAGATGAGCCATTTGCCTGATAGTCTACAGCTGGCCTTGTGGTGCGAGCAGAGCAGTTGAGCTTCGAGAGAAATGAGCCCTGGGAAGAAAAGAACCCAGGATGCTTCAACCCTTGCAGACACTGGCAGCCATCTTGTTCCAACACATGGCAACAGGCTTTGGTTTAGAGGTACAAAATAGTTTATTGGAGATGGCAAATGAAATATTCAGACATCTTAAAGTTAGACTGATATAAATTAAGCAATTTGAATAATGGAGAAAAAACTTATGAACAAAAAGGGAAGAGTATAGCAGAAATGTGGGCAGTGATTTAGTATACCAAAATATAATTAACGGAATTGCCAGAAGAAGACAAGAGAATGGAGCACAAAAACTATTCAAAGAAATAATGGTTAACTTTCCAAGTTTCTTTAAAAATTATTGATCAACACATCTTCAAAGTGCAATGCTATTCAAATAGGACAAGCACAAAGATCTCCATTTAGATGTGCCTCATGTATGCCTTCATACTAAATTCCTTTTATAGTAAAAATAGCAAGGACTTCAATGTTTATGCATGCACCACCTTAACAACTTTACAATTATTACAGTTTTATACTGTTTTGAAATATAATAGAATTAATAATTCTATTTTGTATTATTACATTATCTGAGTGATTTTGTTTTTGTATCCATTTAAACATTCCGTAATCAAGATGTGCCCACATGCACACACACATATGCACACAAACACATACTGATGGAAATTTTACGGGGATTATATTGAATTAATATAACAAATTAAGGCAAAATTACTTTTTTTACACTTTCCAATCTAATCCATAGATAATTTACATTCCTCATTTTTTTTCTCATTTCTATTTTTTTGAATAAATATTACATTTTTCTTATAGGCATCTCACAATATTTTTATTGTTAATAGGAATTTAATGATCTTAATATAAATAGATATGATGTTAATTTTAAATTTCATTTTATATATTTTTCAACCCTGATATACATATGTAAAATGATTTTTTAATTTGATTTAATAATTAAAATTATTCATTTTCATTTGCTTAGATTCTGAGAAACTCATGTAAGAATATAAGCGTCCTGCTAAGCACACCTAATTTATTATTTAATTCATTATGCTTTCTAACATTCATTGCAACATCTTCCTTACCCATGCTTCATAAATTCTTAGACTGCTTTTTTCACCCAAAAATACACTGATCCTGTGAACCATTTACTCCACTGCTAGTTTTTGACCTACCAGAAATGCATGTCTTTGTTTACCACAAAGGTCCTTACCAGAATGTTTACATCAAAAATATTCACATTATTCCATAATGGAAATAACTCAGAAATCCATCACAAGAGATAAACTTAAATAAACATTTTGCATTCATTTAAGCAATGAAAATGAATTTGCTATTGCCTAGTCAATTATATGGATGAGACTCAAAGAAGTAACCACATGGAAAATGACCAGAGACAAATGGTACTCATAATATGACTTGATCTCTAAGTAACATGAAGACACAATCACACATCTACAAGTAATTACAATGTATCAACTTGGACAAAAAATGGGTAGTGAATGACAAAAAAGAGTGGGACATTTTGTCATGTGCTATAAATACAAATGTGCTATTATATGTGTTTTCTTTATATGAGGGTTCATCTTATGATTTTTGAAATCATATGTCATTTGTTCCTGTATAAATCTAGTTAAGTTAGTCTTCAAAAATTGTGTACATAAAAATATTTTCACGATTCAACTGCAGACTTCAAATTTTAATGATATAACCTGGCTTAACCTATAGATGAATAATGATAAAATGCTGGGGAAAATCACAAATGTTTAACTAGATAAATAAAAGTTCAAAATGTATGAACCACAGGTCAAAATGCAAAAAATTTTAAAGAGGAAGCTGAAAGTTAAAACCAGCAATTGGAGATAAAATGGGTATCTTCAGGGGGTGTGCTGATCTACAGATATAAATTGGGGTGAAATAAGTTTTGAAAAATTTTGAATCATTATTTTATTTCTTTTTATGTCTTGTAAATTCCTTAAGAGCTAAACTTATTTTTATTTTTCCTGCTTGACACCAAGTATTATTTAGATTTTGAAAATTTTGTCAATGAAGATTTTGTATGAGACAAATGATTAACATGAATAAAGAAGTTCATTTGAAGGAAGGAATACCAAATGAAATATTATTTTAGAAACATTCAATTTTCAAATATTAACATGCATTAGCTAACAAATCTGAATGATAGAGAAGATGCCAATCAACAGGATTTCATTGACTCCTTTTGGAAACTCTCATCTTTGTAAATTTTACAGAAGATAATATTTTTTTGTTGTAGTCAAGAATATTTTTAATAACCTATGAACCCATAATCCCAGAAATAGTATAATACCTATATAAACTCTTGTACATGTGAAGTGGAACACTGTTACAATAATGTTCCTAATCACACTACATATAATAGCAGAAATCTAGATAAAATACAAACATTTTCATAGAAATGGATTTATGTAGGTATATATGTTGTATAGTCAATGGAAACAATGTTAGTAAAAAATTAGCCAGAATGGGCCACAGCTATTTGCAATTACATAAATGGAGTTGTTTAGTGAAGTGTAAGGAGTATGGTTTCACATATGTGGAGAAAGTGGTCCCATAGAATAGACGTGGCAAAATCAGGTGTGAGGAATAAATAGACAGCATTTGTTTGTCTTTAATCAGAGCTCATCTGGAACACCAAAACTGAGCACATGGGCATAGGAATCTATGATGTCCACAATTGGTAGCAGAAGTATAATAAGGTCAAACAAGAGGATGGTTATACACATACTGGGAAGGATGCTGACAAACCAAAGGCAACAGAGATGGAACTTTACAAAAAAATGGTCAATGAACCAAGACCTAAAATATGGAAGTGGAAATAAATACAAATTTTGTTTGAAAGTGTTACTGGAACTACTGCCCTATGCCCATTTGACCATAGAGAAACAGATTCTTTTGTTCATTAGGAAAGGATATTGTAAAGGTTGACAGATAGCTGAAAGTTGAACATAAGATATGAAATCAATAAGAAAGTCTTCTGAGCCACCAAGAGTGAAAAAATAAAGGTATGAATCTCACATCCCAAAGCATAATAGTCTTAATTTGAGAGAAAGTTAGTTGTCATCTTGCACACAGTGGTTAAGATGTACATCATGCCAATGAAAGAGATCTGACTGAATAGAAAGAACTTTGGAGAGTGGAGTCCAGTGTCCATTTGGATGAGTTTATTCAGTAAGATTTCCCTCTTTGTGCCACTGGAAAGTGGATGGTGATATGAAAAATGAGGAAAATGTTCATTTGGCCATCTAGGGGGAAACAAGTAATTTAAATCTATGCCAAATTATTTTTTTTTGTCTTCATGTTTTAAACAAAAATTGCAAAGCAGATTATGACTGAAAATTCAATTTAATAGTATCAACTGTTACTTTAAGAGAAAAAATAGTAATTGCTAAATATAATTTGAATGTCTCTCCCCATTTCAATAACCTGACTATTGAGCAACAGTCACTTTGACTAATAATGGAATGGATAGGAATGTTTTATTTATTATGGAATTAAACTCTCATGAAACATTAAATAAATAAAACATCTAGATGATTTGTCAACTCATGTTATTTTCCTCATTTGTAAATGCTTTTAGCATATATTCTGAAAATTTTTTCTAACTGAATTTATTCATATAATTCAACAATTCACAATGAGAGCTTTGGTTAAATAGAGTATATTTTTTTAAAAATTTATTTAATGCATTTCTGAATTATTAATTTAAATAGAATATATTGGAATTCAACACATATTAATATCTTTATGGAAGGAATATCACCAATTTATAAATGAATTGATACTTAATGCTTATGTGGAAGTTTGAGATTATTTTATAAATCACCAAAAGAGAAAGCCTATGTTTGTAAACTAATCTATTCATATGGGTGTGAACCACTTTGATTGCATTAATTTCAGCTGAGAGGGCTTTAATTAGATTACTTGTTAAGGTCACTTTAGGGCTTTTGATTAGCTACATCAGTAAGGTGTATCTCAGGTTGGTTCTCCATCCCTTTTCTGGGTCTGATATATATTAAAACACAGAGAAAGACTGAGACAGATGCAGGGAGAGGGTTCTGTCATTTTTTAACATACCGTGTGACAGGAGAAACCTCAAGCAGCTGAGGAATCAGAGAGAGATGAGCCATTGCCTGAGAGCTTACAACAGAAAGAGAGCAGAACAGCTGAGACAGATAAAGAAGTTCCAGAAATAATCAAGTTCTGTGCCAGGAGAGAGAGGACTATAGGATCATTTAAGCATAAAGCCTAAAAAGATTGGGCCCAGTGACCTCAATGAGAATAGGGTGAGCCCGGAGATGAAGGCTGAAACCTACGCGGAGATTGGTGGCCATTTTGCTTCAACACATGGTAGCTGACTTTAGTGGACTGTACCTCTTATGGTATATAAGTAAATGCAGATCATCAGTAAGGGTAGATAAAATGGTAAATGCAAAATCCAATAATACTGTGTCCTCAATATACACTAAAACTTTTTAATTTATAGAGGAATTATAATACAATTGAACAAGAAAAAAGATGTATTTCCTCAAAATGGATATACAAGATATAAAGTGGCAATGTGGGGCAAAAACAAAAACAAGTGAAAAAGAATTATGTGGGAGCATAAAATGTGCATGCTATTGAATCAAAGTTGGTAATGTTTCAAATTACTAGTTTATAGATGCATGTTGTTTAATATAAACCCCAGGGTTATTACAATAAAAGGATCTTAAAAAACAGAAATAGAAATGAGATAGGGAAAGTCAGATAAATCACAAAATATCAAATATACAGAAAAGGACATTGGAATAAAAAAAAGTGAGATAAAAATACATGATATAAGAACTAAAGAACAAAATGAGTGAAGTAAATAGTGAGTTTCAGTAATAGCATGGAATGTTAATGTAGTAAACTCCCCAATGAAAAGACACAGTTTAGCCAAATGGATTAAAAAGCATGCTCTGACACTATACTGTCAGACACAAAGACACAAATAGGTTGAAAGTGTTCTAAAGAATTAAGACACAAACATGTTAAAAGGGAAGTGATGGAAAAACATTCTGTATTTTCTGTATTCATTTTTTCTGAATTAAAAAAGTGTTAGGTGGCTATAATTATGTTGGACAAAATAGACTCTAATTCAAAAATGGTTATTAGAAAAAAAAACAGGTTTTCTTGATTTTTTACTTGAATTATTTTCCATGAAATGAAAAGTAGATTAAGGAGTTGAGATGGAAGTACAACATTAGATAAGAGAAGGATTCCCTGAAGTCAAATTAATAGCTTGCTGGCACCTTTATTCTTTAAAATCCCATACCATTTGAAGTTCAGTACTAGAGAAAACTGAAGTTCAAGAGCATTAAAAATGTGATACGGATGCAGAAGAAAATCCAAAGCAAATATTTGAACTTTGACTTTCCAAAACCGTAATGCATATCAAATATTACATTGTAATTTATTTTTCAGGAAAAAATAACCCTTAATTATTCATCATTAATTAATTTGTACTTATTTATCAATTACCAAATAAATTCTTAGAAGAATAGTAAGCATGGGAAATATAAAAATGTAAATATTGTCCCACCCCTCAAGATGTTTACAGATGAGTGTGATAGACAATCAGATCATCAAGATTCAGTGGAAAGTATTCTCATAGAATTATGCATAGATGGGATTGTGTTCAAGAAGAAGGGTTTGTAATCCTACTAGGGCTGGCAAGGATAGAAAGGGAGGGGAGAGTAATATAAGCAGGAATCAGGTGGAAATGCTATGCAATAAGTGAAAATTACATGGAGTTCTTAAAAAAAACAAATGTACAGTTAGAAAAAAATGTGAGACTATCACAGGAAATTAAAAATTTTGGCAGCCTTCAAAGTATATTAGAATATTCCTTATTTATAGAGAGATTAATATGTCTACTATATAGGACAAAATGTAGAACAAAAGAATTGGAAGAATAGTACAATCTCTCTATAAAGTAGCATTTAGCTCAGATCTTTTATTTGCATTTTTTCATTTAAAATCAGAGTAAAACAAACTACAAAAAATATATACCTAGTTCAATTGATGGCAATTTCTTGGACAGCATCTTATCTGTTAATCCTTCAGATAGCCTCTCATTAGACACTGCTGCATTACCTACATAAACAGCTGAGATGTTACCATTTTCATTCACATTCCATCATCTCCATCATAAATATTCTGATGAGTGGGATTTTCTACATCATAAAACAATTGCAATAATGTTTTTAAGACCATATACATGGACATGCTAGGCATTTCCCCAGCTCTGCAGGCTTAGTCTCTGGAGAATTAAAAAACATATAAATTATAGTATGAAGTTAGATGTTATTTCCAATGCTAGCATGTTTAAGGACAGGAAAACAGAATAGTTACATGTGGAAAAGGTAAAGTGTATTACATATTTTCAACATAAATTTTCATATACAGATCAGCACAGATGTAGCAAGAAGGCAGATGTATGCATTTATTCAGCAGTGTATACTCAAGTTATTTTATATTAGAGTATCTTGTTTAGAAACTTAGTTTCCATGAGTACCTGACTGATATGATAGGAAGGGTGCTACTAAATGTTTTTCTAATATTATTTATAAAAATATAATATTGGGGGGAAACCAAGATGGAGGCAGAGTAAGGAGCTCCTGGAATCAGCTCATGCTACAGGGAAGTTAGTTGTCACCCAGAGCTACCTAAAGTACCTGTTTGGGGGCTTCAGGAGACCAGAAGCATATTCTGCAACATCCTTGAAAGTATGGAAGGAAGAGCCTGCCCATCTGCAGATAGGACTCACGAGTAGAGCCTTTCAGACCACGGAGGGCAGTGATGGTGCCGGTGGTACAGGCTGCCTTGGGAGCTATTCTGTCGATGGAGTTGGAAGCTCTGTTTCTCAAAAATGTGGTAGGAAGACATAGTTTGGAACTGACTTCAGCTACTGATTAGCAAATTCAGTGGACTAAAATTTAATCCTAGGAACAACTAAATTTTGAGCCTGTCCAGGTCAGCAGGAGGCCAGTAGCTGCCATTTTGACTGCACCCCCAGACTGAGGGGAAGCAGGGCTGATTGAAAATCACAGTGCTGGTAAGGACCAGCTTCTTCCCACCCAGGTCAGATTGCAGGTCTTGCCTAAACCCCAGCCCCACCTCTGGCAGGGAGGAACCTGGGGGGACATGCACCACCTCTCTGGGAAACTGCAAGCCACACCACAGCGGCTGGTGCTCAACATACTCAGCAGAACAAGCCATCTCATGAGCTATTCCATGACTGGAATTAGAAGTTCCATTTCTCATAAATGGTGGAGGAAGAGACAGTTGTGCATTGACCTCAACTACTGATTAGTGGACTTGACTGGCTAAAGTATAATCCTAGAAACAGATAGGGTTTGAGCTTGTCCAATTTGGAAAAAGTCCAATAGCTGCCATTTTGATTCTCTTTCCCACATAAGGGGAAGCCTGGCTGACTGACAATCCAGAAGTTAGGGGCTGGATTCGTTCTACCAAGTCAGACTGCAGCCCTATCCTAGGCTCCAGCACCACCTACAGTAGAGAGGAGGCTGGTGGGACCTGTACCAGGCTTTCCAGGCAACTGCAATTGTTCTCTGCTGGAACAGACTGAATAGTCAGTCACTTGGGGCTGCATGCCCACATCTCAGTAGCATAAAAAAGGTGCTGTGTTGCAGGAATATGTCCTGCAAAGTCTTGCAGGGTCTTTCCAGCAGAGCCCATAAGGGCACAATGAAATTACTCTTAACATGGAGGTTGAGAGAGGTCAGGGGGAGAGCAGCTGAAGAAGCTATCTCCTTGAGCTGATCCCCAGCATGCTTTTTATTCAGGATTTTTTCACAGTCAATATCAGGGTGCATGTGCAGGGGGATCAGGCAGGTATGGTGGCATGTGAGGGGTGTAAATAATCTCATAATAATTCCAGGCTGATAGTGGGGAAGTGGGATTACAGAAATATTTAGTGATATATGTAGGAGATAGGATGGGAAATAAGATAGATAAGATAAGCAGGAAAGTTCCTGTTTATGGCAGGGACTGATAGGGTGAATTCTCTCTGTGGACAGAGAAAACAGGCCTCCAATCTATTTCTTAGATGTAAATATTAGAGGGTTCCCACACTGTGTATCTTCAGCCTTTCTGGGCAATGGCAGGAGTTTTCAGCCCACAAGAACTGGTTTGTTGGGTGCCTTCAAATCCATCTTCACCTCTGTCCCCCCATAGAATAGGAGTGGGATGGTGCTCCCTCACCCTCTCAAGGCAATTTCAGGCACTTTTGGCCTACACAAACCTGACCTTTGGGCACATGTGGCTACACCCACATCCATAACAGGACAAGATATGGACTGTGTTTTTTGCTCAGCCTCTCTGGGTAATTGCAGGACTATAATATGGAGACAACTTATAATTACAACTCAAGGTGTGTGATATCAGGACACAAATAGGAAAACAGGCCAATGGAAAGAAGAAAGAGCCCTGAAAAAGATTAATTACCAGATTAGCCCTGCAGATCAGTGGAGGAAGGGCAAATTTTTAAAATACTTAGTCCTGGGACAATCAGTTTGCATATAAAATTTAATTCCACATCTGTCTCAATATTACACAATAAAATGCAAGGTCAGTTATATGTAAAAAGTTGAAGGAAAGAATATAAAGATATTACAAAGTAATATTGGTATGTATCATCACATGTTGTTTCTTATTAAAAAGACACAGAAGTTAATAGCAACCATGAATAACGTTGAGAAATTTATCACAGAAAAATTAAGAAGATCCAGTTAATGAAGGACAATATAAAGAAAGTTAAAGAGACATTAACTGGTTAGAGAAGACTTTAACAATATACACAAATGACAATGGACTTGTGTCCAGCGTATCTTAACACCTTTTATAAATTGGTATAGATATACAATCCTACAGGAAAATTGGGCAAGATAATTGAACAAATACTTCATAACAGAAGTCAGTTAGTAAAAGAAAGGTGCTCAGAGGGAAATCTAAATTAAAATTAAAAGATGATACAATTACATATCCATACATTAAAGATATACCAAAATTTTAAAAGCTGACAACTTCATGTGCAAAAATGATGTGAAGCAGTGTGTACTATCATACAATGACATTGGGATGACATAATGGCGTAACTGTTTAGCAGTCAATGTTGTAACAAAGTTGAATATCTGCATACAATGTGGCCCAACAATTATGCCTACAACTTCCCTAGAGAAACCTGGGCATGTGTGCACAATGATACACGCAAGAATACATGCATACAGGGGAATTGTGGGAAGATGGTGGAGTCGAGTGCTCCAGGAATCAGTCCCTCAACCAGAACAACTAACTATTAAACAATGAGGAGCTGTAAGGAACAACTATTTCAAAATTCTGGAGTCCAGTGGAACACTGTGCAGCAACCAGGGAAACGCTGGAGGAAGATATGCCTGCTGGTATCTCCCTTCTCTATCAGGTGTCCTTGCTTCCAGCTTCTTGCTTCCATCATTTTCTCACTGTCTGAATTTCATTCTCTTCTAAAGGACTCCAGTAAGAGGATTAGGACCCACCCTGAATGAGGTGAGTCACATCATAACTTAAGATCCTACTCATCAAGATCCTACTTACAATAGGTCCACCCCCAAGGAATGGATTAACATGAAGAACATATTTTCTGGGGTACATACAGCTTCAAACCATTAGACTCCTCTTCCAATTTTTGGAAAAGTTTGAACTGGATTGGTCCAAACTTTTCTGGGAATATTTGGTAAAATTCCCTTGTGAAGTAATATGGCCCTGGGCTTTTTTCTTTGTCGGGAAGTTTTTGATGACTCATCTCTTTTACTAGTTAAAGATTAGTTGACATCTTCTATATCTTCTTGAGTCAACCTAGGTAGTTTGC
>JAQZBX010025528.1:0-20608 GCA_029593785.1 Cabassous unicinctus
GGGTGGGGGGGGAGACAGTTCCTAAGTGAATAAGAACAAGGGGCTAGTTTCAGAGAGTGAAACTCTTTTGAGGAGAGTGAGACGGGGTGATGCGATGGGGGGTGGGTGTCACTGAATTGGGGGACAGAGAGGTCAGTTCTGTGCTGAGTCATGAATGACAAGGAGTCAGCCGTGTGGAGAGCTGGGGGGAGGGGGTCAGGGTGGGATACAGGGAGCATTCTAGGAGAGCAAAGGCACTGAGGCCGATGTGTCCTGAACAGAAAGAAGGCCAGGGAGGCAAGGGCGGGGCGAGCGAGGTGGAGGCCAGTGGGCTCGGAAGGCTGGGCAGGGGCCGCACCGCCTGGGACCACCCAGGCTCCGTAGAGTTTCAGGCTTCATCCTAAGTGCAGTGCTGCTCTTAGCCCCATTCTGCACATCAGGAATCCAAGGCCCAAAGCCAGCAGGGGGGCAGGGAGAAGACACCAAAAGCCAAAGGAGAGGGAAGGGAACTACTGCAAAAAAAAAAAAAAAAAAAGTACATGGCGCCCACAGTCGTAGCCTGTGGATGCCGTGAGCACAGGACCGTGGGACTTGATGGTTGGGGTGGAATTTAGACTGGCTCCATCCCTGAGTCTGAATCTTTACTGAAAAGAGCACAGGGTCTGCTGATTAAGGCTAAAGTAGCTTCTTCAACTTTATATCAAGAGAGAATGAACTGGAAGGGAAGAGCCCTTGGCTCCCGGATTGCTTTCTAGAAGTCCCACGGACATCCTGGCAGTTAGAAGAGTGGCAGCCCAGGGCCATGGGAAGTGACATTTCTGTAGTGGGTTTCTGTCTGAGGATCCGGTGGGCAGCTTTCCTGAGGATGATGGGTTTGCCCAGAATCCCTCCGTCTTCCCTGGCCCCCCGGTGGCTCTCATCAGCCGTCTTGGAGGACAAGCTCCCCGAGCCCAGCCTCATTTGGGGGCACTGGCTGTGGATGGAGAAGGCGTTTGGAAAATCATTCCAGGTTCGTAGAAAGAGCAAACTTAGGGACTTACTTACTGCATGTGTTCAAGTCTGCCCTCACCTCTGCCCCCCTGCTTTTCCCAGAAACAGGCCTAATTTCTGAAAGGCCACTCCCAAGCCTCTTTCCCTTTAGCTTGGCGTTGACCTCATGACATCCGTCTGCATTTCTGACATCAGAACCGAGCAGCCTGTGTGTGTTTAATGGTCTCTCCTGTCCTGAAAAGGGACCTGCTGACAATTCTCAAGCAATTTTTCCATTTTGACTAGATGGGATTTCCAAGTCCTAATTATCAGACAATTATCACCAAGACAGCTGTTTTGCACATGGTATTAGGGTCATGCATTTGGTGGTAAGGAATGAATGCATTTTACAGATTTCACTTTTCTTAGCACTCTGTGGCTTGCTCAGAAGACAGTTTCCTGATTGGTGCCTGAAATAAATATTTCCAAAGTCAAAGTTTGGAAAATGAGTGTCTCCTGTCCCGTCGTGGTGATGGGCTTGAAGAGAACCAAACATGTTGCCAGGCAGCTCCAGGAAGCCAGGGCAAAATGCCAATTTCTAAACTAGGGCTTAAAAATGTACAATAAATCCAAGAAGCGCCAAGAAGCTCTTGTCTTTCCAAGCAAGAGCTCAGCGGTACATCCTGCTTCCAGAATCCACAGAGTTAAAAGGAAAAGGCCACCAGAAGTGTCCCCACGCCACATCTGCTGCCCGGCTCATCCTTGCTTGGATCACACGTCATTGAATGCCTGTCGCGTGCTCCGCAGGTCAGCTTTGCTGGGCATGCTGCAGCGAGCACACAGACACAGGCCTGTGCTCCCAGAACTACAGTCCTTGGAGGGAGACAGCAGCTAAGCACACAATTCCAAAACCAAGCCTGGCACCTGCCCTTCTAAAGGCTTGCGATGCAGCAGTTCTGGCAGCATGGCCAGGGGCACCTGGAATGCTCGGGAGGAAGTGACACGTATTCCGAGAGTCTGAGATTCTCAGGAGCCAAGCAGGTGGAGAGTTCTGAGAGGACTTTATTCTAAGCAGAAGGAACAGGTCTTACAAACACCAAGCTTTGAGAAAGCTTTGTAGGGCAGAGTGTGAGGCAGAGTGGGGAATGGAAGAGCAGAGGGGCAGTGGTGAGAAAGGAAGCTGGAGACAGAGTGGCCATGTGGTCAAGGACATTGTAAGCCATGAGTGGGAAGAATGGAGGGTACTGGAGTGAGGACATTTCTTTCTGGTGGCTTTTTCCTTTTAACTGTGTGTTGTGTTCGTATGTGCCTTTTAGAAAAAGATTCTGACAACTACATAGAGAATGGAGCCAGACAAAACTGGTGGCAGCAAGACCAGTTATGAGGCATTTGCAGTGATCCAGGAAAGAGAAAATATGGTGACCTGGACTCCGGAAGCTGTATCAGTTAGCTTAATGCTGTGTAACAAACCACTCCAAAAACTCAGTAACACACACCGCTTAGAATAGATTTCTCATTCCTGCATCTGCGAGTGGACAAGGGGTTGGCTGATCTAGGCTTGACTCCAAGTTTGCATGGGTCTGTTCCACGTGTCTCTCATTTTCCTTGGACCTGTGGCTTCCAGAGACACATTCATCTCGTGATGACAGACAGAAGTGCAAGAGACCATATCCAAATTGCAAATACATTTCAAACCTTTGTTCAGGTCAAAACCACTAAAATCCCATCGGTCAAAGCATATCACATGGCCAAACGTGAGGTCAGGAGGCAGGGAAATAACTCTGCTCACCATGAGGGTGTGGACAGATAGCCCCACTACAGGAGGGAGGGAGATGGGCAGTTCACTCTGCCTCCGAAGTGGCAGTGAAGCTGGGGAACAGTGGAAGACTGAGCAGGAGATGACAGGAAAAGAGCCCATAGGACCTGGTGATTGATTTCACATTACTGCGAACAGCTGTTAATGAGGAAGTGAGTTGAGACAGACAAGGACCTGGTCATCCAGGATTTTGTTGGCCATTGTGAAATGTCTGGATTTTATTCTAACATCTGAGAATTGCAGCAAGGCGATGGCATGGTTCAATTTACATTTTAAGATCATACTTGATTCTGTTTGGAAATGCATTAGAAGAAGGCAAGAGTGGAAGAGAGGCGACAAGTTAGGGAGCTGGCGGCAAAAAGAGGGTGGCGACTTCTGTTGGTATAGATGGAGAGGGAAAAGGGGGCTTTTTGTTGTTGTTTAGGAAACAATTGATAAAATTTGCTGAGGGATGGCATGGAGGGGATAAGAGAAAGAGAATAATCAAAGATGACTTCTAGTTCTTTGGGCAGCTAGGTGTATTGTAGAGCTATTTATGAGATGGGGAAGACAGGATGGGGGGAGTGGGGGACATATTCAAGAGGAAAAATCAAGAGTTCCACTTAGGACAGATTAAGTTTGATAAGCCCAAGTGACATGCGATGAAATGTCAAGTATGCAGTGGAATAAATAGGTCTGAAGTTTCAGAAGAGAGGGCCTAGTTTCAAATATAAACTTGGGGGTCAACAGCATGATTTTTTTTTTTAATTAGAGCAGTTGTAGTTTCCAGAAAAATCCTGCAGAAAGCAGAGAGTTCCCGTATGCCTCATATCACCGCCCCCCCACGCACACAGTTTTCTCTATTATTAACAGGTTGTATTAGTGTGGTATCTTTGTTACAACTGATGAAATAATATTATAACTGTACTATTAACCATCCTGTTACATTAGAGTTCACTCTTTGTGTTGTACCACTCCATGAAATTTTTTAAATTATTTTTATTTTGGTAACATATATACAACCTAAAATTTCCCATTTATCCACCTTCATTTATACATATCAGTGGTGGTAATTAAACTCACGTTGTGCCACCATTATCATTCGTTAAGGAACCCTGTCCCCATTAAATATTAACACCCCATTCCCTACTCCCACCCTAGCTGCTAGTTTCTGACTCTATAAATTTGCGTATTCTAATTATTTCATATAATTAGAAATATTATACAATATTTGTCCTTTTGTTTCTGGTTTATTTCACTCAACATTATGTCTTCAAGGTTCGTCCACGTAGTCACATGAATCAGAGCTTCATTCCTTTTTATAATGGAATATTATTTGGCCATGAAAAGGAATGAAGCACAAAGTTCTTCAAGGAAGTAGATATAGACAGGAAAGAGAACCCAGGACTGTATCCTAATGTTGAGTAAAAAGGAAACTGAGGAACAATCAGCCAGAATGGGGAGAATCAGGAGAAAGAGGGACCATGAAGCCAGGACAGCGTTCCCAGAAGGACCCTGTGGCTAACTGTATCGAGGGCTTTTTCCGTCCTTCTCCCAAGGCCGGCTCTTTCAGCCAAACCATCCCCTCCTCCAAGAAGCCATCCCCCAGCCAAATTTAGCCCCTTCTATAATCACGTGGGATGCTAATCTCTGACACGTGTCTTCCTCTAACTTTCTCGCTGAGGGCAGGAGCTCTACTTTACTCAGCTTGTTCTCCCCAGCACCTAGCGGAGAGCTGATTGGAAGGAAACAATGAACCAATCGGTTTTGATGCCTCCCCGGGTTTCTTTCCTGCCTTTGCTAGCAACCATTCCCAAAGCAGGTTCCTAATACCTGAGCTCTGCTCTAGCTTCTAAGACCAGTCTTCCCTTTCCTGAGAATCCCTGGCCCAGCCCCCAGGGCCGGTGCTGGGGTGCTGGAGCCACCCCTACAGGCTCTCGAGAGGCAACGGCACACAGCCCTTCCCACCTCCACGCTCAGTGACCTCACGTTGGCAGCTGGCAATGGCTTGCTGGAAGTATTCACGCCACTGAAGTCTGCAGAGGTCATTAAACATGTCCCAGCATGCCATTACCAGGGGCCATCTACAGTCTCTTCCCACAGGAACTGGACAGGGAGTTTAGCGATTGTTTGCTGACATCTTCACGGGCAATTCCTCTAAAGCTTGTTCTAAGAGAGCTCCTGGGAGTGACAGAGACCCCACCCAGCCCCCTAACAGTGAATCTTCAGGTGGGATTTCAAGGGCTGTGTCAGGAAAACAAGGTGACTTGGGGGGGAGGCAGGATCCCTGCAGGCCCCTTCATGGTCCCTCACCTGGGTCGTCCAGGCCTCAAGCTGATTCAGTCTCATGATTTATCCCAGTTTAGCTCCCCCGAGAGCCAGCTGATCCTGAGACAAGGATTCAAGGGCCAGGAGTTTGTTCAGGGAGAGTGGGGAAGGTGAAAGCAGAAAGGAAGGCAGCCTGCAGAGGGGGTGTTAGCAAGCCAGTTACCGCCGTGGGCGGCGGGGGTTCAATCCGCTGGCAGGATCGGGGAAGTGGTCCCATCTGAGGGGCAAGGGAGCCGGGGGGTTGATACACCCACTCCTGAGAGCCACCTGTGGAGGACAGCGTCCAGGGCCATTGGTTGCTGGTGCTTTCCGGTTCAGGCCTGGATGCAGCGGCTAGCTGTGGAGGTCAGCTGGGGTGCACCAAAGTGTCAGGGAGGTGGGGTGGAGGTGGGCCCCAGTGGCAGCTGCTGCACGGGCAGCGGCAGTTCTTCAAATTCACTCAGGACTCATGCAGGAGAGAGAGGTGGGACAGGGTGCCATGAGAGCATCTAGAATCCGGTGCCCCAAGCCTAGCTCTGAGTGCAAGCTCAGCCCTGGATTGGTTCCGAGGGCTGCCTTACACACGTGCCTCAAACTGGGTGGCTCAGAACAACAGAAACTCACGCCCTCGCAGCTCTGGAAGCCAGAAGTCCAAGTCCAGGGGCAGTGCCAGGTTCCCCCCAGGGCTCCCCTTTCTGGCCTCTCCCAGCTCCCAGGGGCCCCAGGCATCCCTCGGCTTGTGGCAGCAGCATGCCAGTCTCCCCCTCCATCCTCACATGGCCGTCGTCTCCCTGTGCCTCCCTCTCCTCAGAACACCTGTCCTACAGGACTCCAGGCCCACCCCCACTGGATGACACCCGCAAAGACCCTCTTTCCAAATAGGGTCACACCGACAGGTGCGGGCTTAGGAGTCCAGCTTACCCTTTGAGGGAAGGGCCCACAGTTCAAGCTTGGGGGGCCCTTGACACGGGTTTTTAGACTCCCTGAGATTCAGTTGTCTCATCTTTAAATGGGGAGAACAAACCCACCCCAGTTACGTCACAGAGCTGCCACGAGATGGTGTTGGTAGAGCACTTTGAAAAAGAAAGGGTTAGGCAGGTGTAGCAGTTTGGTATTAATTATGAATTCCAAAAATAGATATTGGATTATGTTTGTAAATTGATCTGTTCCTCTGGGTATATTAGATTGTATTGGATTCAGAGATTTCACTCTTACTTGATTAAATAATGATTAAGTCTTTGATTGGGCCACGTCAGTAGAAAATGACGTGGCAGAGGAGACAGTGTGGAGTTTTGATGTTGGAGCCCTGGGAAGTAAATATACAGAGAAGCAGATACGTGAGGAGAGAGAGAAGGCTCCATTATACACGGCAGAGGCCCCAGGAAGAGAGACGAGCTGTTCGCCTGATAGTTTACAGCTGGCCTTGTGGAGAGAGCAAAGCAGCTGAGCCCAGAGAGAAACAAGCCCCGAGGGAGAGAGACAAGACTTGTCCCAGCCTGTGGCTGAGATTGAAAGAAGCTGGGACCATGGAGCCTTGGGAGGATAGGGAAGCCTGAACCCTCGCAGACATCGCCCGCCATCTTGCATCAACACATGGCTACAGACTTTGGTGAGGGAAGTAACTTACCCTTTATGGCCTGGTAACTGTAAGCTTCTACCCCAAATAAATACCTTTTATAAGCCCAACAGAATTCTGGTACTTTGCATCAGCATTCCTTTGGCTGACTAATATAGCAAGTCAACTGTCCTTAAGTTGCTTCTTTGCTGTGGGCTGGCTTACTTTTATTATTTTCATTGCATTACTGTACTTCATTTAATGGTTCAAGGGAAGAGACACCCACCCAGTGATGTCATACAATGGAAAGCCAAAACGAGACCCATCCTTTGGGAACCTACGGCCAAATAAGTGTTAAAATCACCCAAATAAGAAAATGCAAAGTGACATGCAACATGTGTTCCAGGTTATAAATAAATCAGCAAAAATCCAGCAGCTTCTTATTTTTCCTAAAAGAATTCACTGGTTGGGTGGAGCTGACCTCAGACGGCAGAGACAGTTATTGAAAACTCTGGTATGGGGGAGTCAGACTCTTTGAGGCTGAGGGTTTGGGATCCCCAAACACTATGGGAGTCAGGGAACTATTTTATGAATGTATGCATGTGTGGAACTACGTAGGAACGGGTCTCTGTGTGTGCACCCATATTGAAAAATATGCATGCATCGTGGCTAAATTCTTGTTGCCTGTGAAGCCACCAGGCTTCTCTTTCCTCGGCAACAACAACCAAGAGGGAATTGGAGAATGAAGATGCATACCTTCCAAGGCAAGTAATAAAAGCAATGTTAAGTGAATGATCTGAGTTGAGCCTCGGGTGCTTTCAGCTCAGTATTGCTATGCAGACTTCCTTGCAGCATTGCTATGGAGACTTCCTGAATTTGCACTGAAGGTGCCTTCATCTGGGCGGCAGAGAGGAGGGAGAAAACTGTTCAGCTCAACACTGGGCAGGGTGGGACCTCAAAGGCTCTTTCAGAGGTAATCCAACAGCATGAAGGGCCAGCGCTGTTGTCTTCTTTAGCATCAGCAGCCTACGCTCAGGTCAATATACAGTGCGTGGAGCCAGGAGGACGTTTAGGTGCAGTGCAGAACGAAGAGAAACTCGAGGCCCGGCACCTTCCCTCCGAGCATTTGGACTAGCTGGGGAGATGGGACCTCCACCGAGGCACAGGCAGGTGGACGGGCAAGGACCCAGGGGGGCTTGGAAGAGGCACCTAGACTTGTTGGGATAGGCAGAGTGGAGGTGGGGAAGAGGGGAGCACCCCACCCTACGGACTGGAGGCTCCAAAGTGGGGAGAGGAGTGTGCTAAGGCGGGGAGGCAAGTCACACTAGTTTAGATTGAGGGCCAAGTACCAGGGGGGATGAGAAAAGAGACAGTGTTTGCCAGGCCACGGCAGAGCCCGGGGATCACAGCAGCGCAGCAGCCATCTTCATTATCTTCAGCAGGAGATAATCCTCTTGGCCAGCAGGAACCATCATAGGTGGCTGCTCATATCTTGGTTTTCAAATTGTAAAAGGAGTGCATGCTAATACCCCAAAACTGGAAGCAGCCTGGCTGCCCATCACCAGGAGAAGAGTTAGACAAACTGTGCTGTATTTCTCATTTTCTAAAGAAATGAGCTATTGATGCAGTGAGAAAACATGAAGATGTCTTTAAAAACAACATGCTAAATAAAAGAAGCCTCATGAAAGAATGCACACGGTACGGTCGCATTTATGTGAAGTTCTAGGCGAGGCTAACCCAAGCTGTGGTGGACAAACTTAGAGCCGCTGTTGCCTCTGGGTGATGCTGACAGGGAAGGAACAGGAGAACTTTCTGGGGTGGTGGGAGTGCTCTGTGTCATGGCTGGAGTTTGGCGTACACAGGTACATGCACTTCTCACAATTCATTAACTCAAACCATTGCAATTTGTGAATTTCACTGTAGAAAAATTGCATCTAAAAATAAAAGACCCTGAACTACAGTTAATTCGGCTCAGTGAGATGCAGGCTGACGGCTTCAGGGTGTGCAACTTTACTGTGAAGTTCATTTAAAAAATAAGATGGTATCATTTTTTGACTTTTCTGAGTACTTGAAAATGTTCAAAGGTAAATATTCATTGAAAAAAGCAAGCTATGCATGCTTATAAGAAAAATCAAATGAAGTGTGGAAGGGAGTCAGGCAGTGTTGGGGAGGGATTGCATTGCTTTCTAGAGCATTAGCCAGGGGTCTCTTTGCTTCCATCCAGTCTCTGACCAGCCCACCCAGCCCCAGAAGCCCTGACTCTTGCAGGCATGTTCAACACGAGACCTCGTGGGCATCCACTACTCCTGCATCCGTTACTTCCTAAGCATGTGGTTTGGGTCCAGCCCTGTGCCAGGCAGGGGATAAAGACAAAGATGACCCCTGCCCTCCAGAGGCATTGATCAGGGAACCTTGGGGCGATGGGTTTATAAAAGAAGCTAGGGGTTCCAGGGAAGTGGGATCAGGCAGCTCGTCAAGTGGTGGGAGACTCCCTTGGTTTGTCAGGGTGGCTGTGACAAATAGCATAGAGCAGGTTGGCGTAAATAGCAAGCATTTATTAGTGCACGGTTTCGGAGGCTAGGAGTCGCAAATCAAGGTGCTGGCAAGCTACGCTTTCTCGCCATAGCCTGCAGCGCCCTGGCACTGGCCTGCCACCGTCCCTTGGGTTCCCTGGCTTGCACCTCTGCCTCCGCCACATGGCTGTCTCTCTCCCAGGTCTGCTCTCCTGGTTTCTGCTGACTTCAGGCTGCTGGCTCCTCTGGCCACTTCCCAGTGCCATGGGCCTGCCTTCCGTCTGGCTCTCCTAAGTGGGATCTTAGGAGAACCCATTCCCAGAGGAGCCCACGCTTTAACCAAGGGTCCTGTTTACAAATGAGTTCACACCCCCAGGAGCTCGGATTAAGAGGAAGATTCAGAATGTGTCTTTGGAGGGTGCACACGATTCAATCTAGGGCAGCGCCCCAGGCAGGGAATAAATTAATCCTCAGAGCCACCCCAGAGGCAGAAACTGTGTTGTCCCCATCTTACACAGCAGGAAACCGAGGCTTGTGGACAGTGAGTCGCTTGTCCATGATTATACACAAGTGAGGGACTGAGCGGGGCTTCAAAACCGAGAATCTGGGTCTGCAGCTCCTGCCCTAAACCAGAGGTCGGCACACATTTTCTGTAAAGGGCGTACAAGCAAATATTTTAGGCTTCTGGACCAGCCAGTCTCCATCACAGCTACTTGACTTGGTCTTTGTATCACGAAAGCAGCCACAGGCAGCGCTTAAACGAGTGAGCTGTGTTCCAATAAAATTTTATTTACAAGGACATGCGACAGGCCAGAGTTGGCCGGTGGACTGTAGTTTGCCTCTCTCTGTCCAAAGCACAGCTCCCGTGGCCAGAAGGTGCTCAGGTTTGACTGGCATAACTCTACGTCCTGATGTCACTTCAGTGTGGAAATGTAGGGTCAGAGAGTGAGGACCACACAGAGGCTTTGAGGGCCTGGGGCTCAAACAATGAAAAGCAAAAATACCCACCCTCCCAGGAGCATGTAACACCAAAGGAAGACTGCAGAGAAAACGATGAGAAAGTGAAAAACACTGGGAAACCACACAGAAGAGAAAGTCATCTTTAGTCTTTGGAGCCAGTTTCAGAATTTCTGCAGCAGTGTTCTTTAAGCTTTTATGGGAATGCAGAGAGAGTAAAGTTCAGAAGCTTTGTTTCAGCATGAGTCATTGTGAAATGCCTGGCCACAGGGAATGTTCCTGCCTGGAGTTTTGCTCTCCCTGGCTTTCACTTTACTCGTTTTTTTTTTTTTTGGTTTTTTTTTACTGGGAGGTCCCAGGGATCGAACCCAGGTCCCTCCATATGGAAGACGGACACCCAACCATTTGAGCCACATCCGTCCCCCTTTACTCATTTCTTATTGCTGACAAGGATTCAACCCCAGAGCTTGGAGGGGGAACAGGACTGGGAAGGTGCTGCCCCTGTCCTTGGAAGAACCAGTGCAGTACTGAAAACTAGGAGCTCAGCTCCAGGGTGCTGCCACAGCAGGCTCTTCCTCTCTGGTTACATCCGCCATCTTGCTCTGAGGAGCTCGACTCTCCCCTCTGACCTCCCCTGCTAAAGGCAAGCTCATCGCCATCAGTAATTCTTCCAGAGCTTAGACCTGTGCTCATGAGCGAGTAATTTGCTGAGTTAAAGAACTTTGGGTGCAGACATCTGCCAGTTGCTTGGTGTCATGGACACCCTTGGGGTGAGACTCTGTGGGAACAGGGCACAAATAAGTCCCTCTTTGAACACTCCCCTTTCCTTTCTCCCCAAAAACGAGGCTGCCTGGTAGTGGGAGCAACTCCCTGGAATGGGCTACTCCAGCTGGGCTTGAGGCCTTCTGTGGGGCGGATGTGGGGAAGGGTGAGCTGCCAGCCTCAGTGTCAGCCACTGCCAGAGTCAGGGCGGACGAAAAGGAACGGGTGAGGTGAAGATTCCTCACTGACCCAGGGCGGGAGTCAAGATTCTGGTGCTGCAGCCGTTCCAGTTCCTGGGGCATAACCAGCAACCTCCAAATCTCAGCCTAACACAACAGCTGGTGTTTAGTTGCCTCACGTCTGTGGGTCTGCAGGGGCTCCCCTGACCACAGCTGAGCTTGCTCGTGTGGCTCCTTGAGGAAAGGCATGGCAGGTGGCTCTGCTTCCCAGGTCTCTCATCCTCCTGGGAGCAGCCGGCCCACCAGGGCATGTTCTCACAGCGATGGCAGAGGCACAAGGGGGAAAGTGGTGACCATCTGGCCCACCTATCCCTTTCATTTGGGCCCCACCTGCTGTGGGGGGGCAGAAAAACGACACATAGGGCAGAATGGCCAAGAAGCTGCCTGGCCATTCACATTTGAGCCAGAATCCACGTCTAGTAGGGCATACCTCAGGACGGGTATTTCATTGATCAGCACTCACCTTCTTGTCCAATGTGCCATGCAGAAGTTTTAGTTCATTGAATTTTTATCTTTGGAAGACAAGGCTTGAATGATCAGCTTATCCAGGAATCCACTTTTGGTCAAGGGCCAACTCGCATGCTTGCCTTTCATCTATCTAAGTGGAATCCATTGACCAAGGGAGTTGGTAAGAATTAGAAACAAGCCTCTCTGCTGGCCAGTGGGTATGGTTCTGGTTGGGACTACCCAACAAATTAGGAGGAAGATCACAGACATTATAATGAAGAAGAGATAAAAGTCCATTAATATTTTTCAACTTCCATCACCTATGGTGTAAAATGCATACTAAAAGTAGCAAGAGTTCAAGAAAGGGAAAGCTCCCTGGAGGTCAAATCCATAGGGAAGTGTTTAGGGCAATGAGAATCATGCCACACGCAATGGAGAATTAAAGTGGCCATGGGACAGTCCCAACTGGGTCATCACTGATTGAGGGTACAAGGCACAGCTGGGGTGTTTGAGGACAGCGTGCTGCAGAGCCTGGGTGCCAAGGCCTGCCTTGGCTCTTCCACCCTAGAGGAGAGATTTGGAATCAGTGCTTCCTAGAGTTGCTTGCATGCCCTGCCTTAAGCAGCTGTCTTCTCAGAAGCCTAACTCTGTTTAATCCTTTGTTACAGATTCGACTGAATAGCAGGGGACTGATCTATTCCGTGGGCTTGCTCCTAGCCTCTGTCTTCGTTACGGTGGGTTTGCAACTCTCTCCCCCTTCTTGAGCTTGCATGTCCTTCCCTCCATTTGGGTTCTTGGCTCCAGTGTTTGTTTGGACACGATGGCAGTGGCCTCCACATGTCCCAGCTTGTGGCCATTTCTTATAGAAGTGGGTCTAGCAACACACCAGAAAGCCCTTCTCCTTTCTAGAAAGAACCTAGCCTTCCTCTGGGAAGCTTGGTCCCGTCTCATGTCAAGCACATACAGTTTTATGAAAGCAGCAGGAGGTCCCACTTTTTCTGCAGGATTAGTCACAGAAGGGTGGATTCCAATAATTGGCTATTGCAGGTAACTAAAAGTTCCAATAAATACATGGATTTGACCCATGCTCAAGAGCCTAAGAATGTATTTATTTTATTGACTGTGCACTTTGATATCATTCCACTATCTTGGCAAATACATCCATCTGTATAATTTAATATTCCCAGTTCCACTGGTGGTGGGAACAAATTGACACCAACACCTTAACTGACCCATGTAAGGTGTCCATCAGTATACAAGCATGCTGTTGAATTTTTGCACTAATAAGCTTTGAAGGGCAATGTTTTGTCCTTAATTTTTCTCGAGGAAATGTTAGTGGAATCACACCTGGCATATTGTTGCCATACATATGCCAAAGAGTGGGAATTGAGGAGGGCAGGCAGGAAGCAAGAGAGGTCATTTACGGAATCACAATGCAAGTCTAACGTCAAGGTTTTACCAAAGCAAATACTGCCTTACCCTAAAATGAAAATCTACCTGATTCATTCTTTCATGGTTTAGGAGGCTCTTCGGGTTTGGTAGGGTGTTGTAATAGTCACCATCTTTTGAACACTTACTGAATACCAGGCACTGTGCTAACTACTTTGCACATATTTTCCCATTTGGAGCACCCCACATCCCCATGAGGTAGCCAGTATTATCAGCCCCATTACACAGATGAACAACTGAGAGAAAAGTTGAGCAACTTGTCTCCATTAGTGCTGGGAGCGAGTGGAGGAGCAAGCAGTCTGACATCAGGTCCATGGTCGTAACTGTGGGGCCTGATCGTCACTGCTCATTATGCCATGCCACCATTGTAGAAGCTGCAGGAGATTGGGCTGGACACTAGCTGGGCTGTTAAAACTTGAATCTTGGAAAAGCTGGGAAAGAGGAAGTTTGGGAAGGAAACAGCATTTCAAACACCTTCAGTTTCAAGTGCCTATTTGACACCCAAGGGGAGATGGCAAGAAAGACTTTGGAAATGGGAGTCTGAGTTCAGGGCAAGGGGCCAGGCTGGAGACCCCAGAATATAGATGGTATTTAAAGTCATGCGATTGGATGCGAATACCAAGGGAGCGAGGATAGACAGAGAAGAGAAGAGTCCCGAGAGCCAAGTCTTGCTGCACTGCAGCCTGATGAGGCTAGAACACCAAAAGACAACAGACGAGAAGTCACAGAGGTAGAAGGAAAGCCAGGGAGTGTGCCGACCGGAAGCCGAGGGAAGAAAGTGCTTCCAGGTGGAGGGAGCGGTCGGCCGTGTCAGATGCTGGGTCAAGGCCGATGACTCCTTGGTGCTGGCCATTGCATTTAGAAAGGCAGGGTCATTGGCGCTCTTGATAAAGGGTGGTTTCTGTCGAGTGATGGGAGCAGAAGATTGAGTGGAGCCGGAAAACAGAGACTGAAAAGAGAGAAATTAGAGACAGCTGGTATTTACAGCTCTTTCTTTGAAATTATCTTGCTGTAAAGGAAGGAGAGAAATGGAAATCAAGAAAGAGTGTTGTTTTTTAAGATGAGAGAAATTAGAGCATTCTTGCATGCCAATTGGAACCAATCCAGTGGGGAGAAGGATGTAGAGAGAAGGGCGGATTACCGGAACCTTGTCTTAAGAGCAAGAGGAAATGGGATCTAGTAAACAAGCAGAGGAGTGGTCCGTGGACAGGGACTGGAAGGCAGGTGCTCATGACCAGGAGAGAAGGTGGGTGGGTCGATGTGGTGGGGGAGTTCCGTAAAACAGGAACGTGGTTTGAGAGCTGAGAGGGAAAGAGAAGAAGAGAATGCCGAGGCTTGAGGAGAGAAGAGGTGTGAAATAGCCACAAAGAAAAGTGAAAGAGCGTGGACTGGGGAAATACAAGATGATTGCCAGAGGGTCTCAGTGGCCCACTTTGGATTAATGGAAAGTTGGTTTGAACCGAAGTGCTGTGACTTAGCCAAGCAGGGACCACCAAGTGAGAGAGGGGCCTCGGAATCGAGGGTGGCTGCCAGGGAGTCATTCTGACGGTCGCTGATGAAATATAAGCAGAGTGAGGAGGGAGGGCAGGATACCAGGTGGATGAAGGGTGGTGAAGCAGTGGTAGTCATGGGGGCCTCACAGGATTGGGGGAGATCAGATACCAGACGAATTAAGCTGGAAAGGCAAGAGATTGTGGCCAGAAACAGAAGGTTTTATGCTGAGATTATAGAGATGTTTCCGTTCTTGGAATGTCAAGGTCTATACTGCCGGGCTATCTACAAGAACTTTCTGCCATGGTGGATGTGACCTGTATCTGTGCTGTCCAGTATGGTAGCCACCAGCCACATGTGGCTGTTGAGTACTTGAAGTGTGGTTGGTGCGACTGAGAATCTGAATGTTTGTTTTTGTTAATTCCCATTAATTTAAATCTAATTTCGAGTAACCCCATGTGGCTAGTGGGTGTGGCCGTAGGAGTGAGTGGCTGGGGTAGGGTGTAGGATGAGGACTCAAGAGCTCTGCTCTGTGGATATTGAAATCCCTAAGAAAGATGACGTGGCGGAGAGTGTGGCAATGTGCTGGGACTTACGACCTCCAAGGCCTGGCAGAGTGTGGCCAGGGATCGGTAGTTGACCACAGCCAGGAGGGATAGAGCGTGACCTTCACAAGACTGTAGATTCCATGCTGGGTGTTTGCAGGGAGCAGCAGTGAGGAGCAAGAAGGACAGCTGTCCTGCCTCCAGGAGCAGAAACGTGGAAGAGAAACAGGGCTGCGGGGGAGGGGTCCTCAAGGGAGAGCCCCGGTCTAGTGACCGGAATGTTCCAAGAAGCAGATGAAGTAGGGGAGAGCCCTGAAAGGTGAAGCCGGGCACGGAAGGACCTGGGACGGGAGTACAGGAGGTGAGGTGGGGCTGTGGGGCTCTGCTGAGGGCTCCCATCTTTTGTAATTCTTTATTTTCCCACAACCAGTAGCTTCTGGCTTCTGCTTCTCTCGATTCCCAGTCTGAGAAGTGGAGATTCGGTGGCCTGCCCAGGGTTGACCATTTTGCCCACCCCCCCCCAGGACCCCCCCAGCGCCCTCCGACCGTGGCCCCCTCCTCCCGGTGCCGTCTGAACCGGCTTCTGTCTGTTGCAGGTGTTTGGCGTTCACCTGAACAAGTGGCAGCTGGACAAGAAGCTCGGCTGCGGGTGCCTCTTCCTGTACGGCATATTCTTGTGCTTCTCTATCATGACGGAGTTCAATGTGTTCACCTTTGTGAACTTGCCCATGTGCGGGGACCACTGACCCACCGGCCGACCGTTGAGGCTCGGTTCCTTCTTTTCTGTGCAATACAAGAGCCGGCCGCATCCCGAGTCCCGCGGGCCCCAGGGCCGTGCCGTCCGTCCGTCCCGCGCTGTCCGTAGGCCTCCGCCCTGGCTAGGTGGCCCAGGAGTTTCCCTATCCCTTCCCTGGCTCCTCCACCTCTTGAGTCCTACCTCCCACCCCTTCCCACCTCCTCCATGTGAAGACCTCCAACATCCACGCGATTTTTCAAGCTCCATTTTTGAACAGTGACTGGGATTCTAGAAAAACTGGCTGCTAACTGGCCCAAGCCAGGCAAAACTTGGTACAATTCCTCCGCCTTTTTTAAGTTATTTGACCGAAGATAATCTAATTTATGGTCTGAGATTGTGGCAGAAATAGAAAGGCAAGGGTACACTGATTGTAGGGAGCGTTTGGGATTTTGTTTCGTTTTGGGGTTGATTCCTAGGTTACTGGGTTTTGAGGGTGGTGCTTTGAGGGGTCTCCCCTTTTTTTTTCCTTTCCTGCCAGAGATCAAGAGTTTCTCTTGCATCTTCTTCAATTAGGCTCTGGGTTAGTCGATAATCCAAAGGTTGTCCCTGCAGTGTCTTCTGGGGTTTGATTCCAAGCACGTGGAACATGCATGGACTTAGTGTTTATTGAAGGAACAGATGGGCAGGGCTCCTGGGATCGAATGCATGACCTTTTATACCCAACCAAGGATGCGTCTCTAAAGTCCTATGGGAGTTACCGGGGGGGGGGGGGGGGGGGGGGGGGGGGGGGGGGGGGGGGGGGGCAAGGTTTTCAAGGAAGTCAGCTTCCCTCATGTCCATGTGACCATCACTTTCACACTAGGCTCTCTCTAGTTTTTCAAGCAATAGTTCCAGCCTGCCCGAGGCCTTTGATGAGGGGGCCTGGTTCAACTTTCCATCCACGGAGGCGCCAGGCAGTCAACCACAGAAGCTACCCCCAGCTCCTGAGTCCCTAAGATGTGCTCTTGTTGCTTGGTATTTGGGGTGACAGGGAGTGACCCAGAGGCTACCACTGCTTTCCGCACAGGAGCTGTAGACACTGGTTTCTTTGCAAATGGAGAGACGCGCGTTTGCACAGATGTTGTCAACAAAGTCCCAATTCGCCACTCGGCATTGAGTACACTGGTTCCCGACGGCTGGCTCTTGGGCAAACGTCCTTCCTTACAGGACACTACTGCCAAGCTGACCTGGCTCCACCCCCCATCCCTTTCTGGAGGGATGGGCAAGGGCAGGAGACACCAAGAACTGACACCTTTGAAGCCACAGAACGTGTTCGTTGCAGACTCGCTCAACAGCATAAATTATTGTGAACATTTTTTGCCAATCACTGCTCCATCGCCCTGCTAGATTTTATATGATGCTGAATTAATATACAGACTAATTCCACCGAGTTGAGGCACACCCATGCTTGTTACACTTGTATTTATTGAAACTGTGGATTCTTGCCCGTGCTGTCCCTTGTATTTCCTTTAAGCACTGATCACTTATCATTCATTTGGTAGGGTTTTCCCGTCCCTTGTACACCTTCTGGTATGAATTGTAAAAATAACCTGCTACCAATTGATCGAATGTTCTGTCTGTGGTGCAAACGGAGGCTGACATTAGTCAATGAACACCCGCCCAAATGAGGAACGAGAGAGGAAACCATCCGTGTGGGCTCTCAGAGCCAAGACACACTTACGAACACTGTTGCACATTTTGCACTGGTTTATGGCGATTGTTTTCTCTGGACGGATAGTGTAAAATAAACTCTGTTCTGTATTCTTCCTCAAGCAGAGCACATTACTTTCTCTCCTGGAGTGTTGCCAGCTTCGTGTTGGGGATTATGCCTGGAAAGTAAAATGAGCCCGTCCCTGTGGGGCCAGATGTTTGCCCTTTTGTTGTTTCTGGGTTGACTCACCTGGAACCCTGGTTGGCAAATTGCAAGTAGGAAGTGGCAAAATCTGCGCACCCCCCTTAAACGTCAAGGGTCCTTGGCCCTCACATCCAGTAGACTGCACATGACATTCCATTGGGGATCCTTTCTTTTAGGACTGTAGGGAAAGTGTCCCAGTGCTGAGGCTGCCATTGAGCAGTGTTCAAGTTCTCCATCCTGTCGTCTGGTACTAGTTTTCATGAAAATTGTTATACAATTCTTAATTGTTTTACTCTTAGCCCTAAGCAAGGCCATTCAATGAGAAGCTTGATTTTCTTGTGTGTTTGTCTCTATATGTGAACACATTTTCCATGACATCTTTAGAAACCATAGTCCTGTGCTAAATTTCTCCAAGAGAAAATTCTGGGACAAGGTAGCATTTCCACATTTCATGCATTATGATTGCCAACCTAGGAACTGAGAGTTTCTTTTCTGAAATGAGAATATAGTGTATTTCCGTCCAGCTCTTGAAACGAAAAGTATAAAAATGCAACCATGCATGACTTGGGTCCTGAGTCGTCAATTGAGAATGTGGCTCCAAACGAGCCAGCTCTGCAGTCATGCCAAACAGCTGATACTGCTATTTTCACTGCTTCTGCTGTGCAGGGATCCGGGAGGGCTTGGGATGGGTTGCAGGAAGAGCTCTTCAATGCTAGCTTCCGAGGCTACGGTCTAATCCATCCGTGGACCACCTTCCTTTCTCAGTGCAACCTACAGGGGCTCTGGGGGAACTTACGCTTTCTCCTGAGCACATCCTGCTGGACACCGCAAGGGGGTGCTGTGAGAACGCCCTCTAGAACGTGCTCTTGTGTTCCCAATTTGGCCCCAGCTTGCCAGGGATCACTGCCAGCACGCATGCCCTTCACAGGATGTGGCCTCGGGAGCCTCCGGGACCCTGGGAAGATAGTGGAAGGGAAGCGCTGGCTCTACCTTTTCAGCCACAGTGCGCTTTTTGTAGGTACTTGTTTTGTATTTACATCCAAAAAGATCTGAGCTGGTGGAAAGCTGGGTGATGGTTGTTTATTATGTTTTCTTTGATCGTTTCCTTCAGACACCTACTGTTTGCAGTCATACATTCACATACTGGGGAATGTATTCATTTGCATGCCTGATTCAGCAACTAATACAACTCTGGACTCACTCTAAACACTTGGGCTTCAAATAAAAGCCTCAATGTTCAAAGACAGAGAGGTGATAATATTGTAAAGTCCAGGCAGTTTTCAACTGTGGTATGTGAAATAGAAATAACATCTAACTTGGGGAAGCGGGTGTGGCTCAGTGGATAGAGCCCCCGTTTACCATATGGGAGGCCCGGGTTCGAGTCCCGAGGCCTCCTTGTGAGGGCACGCCGGCCTGAGCGGTGCGGTGGGCTGATGCAGCAACCTCACGGCAGGAAGCGGGTGTGGCGCAATGGATAGAGCACCTGTTTACCATATGAGAGGCCCCGGGTTCGCTTCCCGTCGCCTCCTTGTGAGGGCAGGCCGGCTTGCGCGGAACCGTGGGCTGATGCGGCAAGACCTCACAGCAAGGGGGAGATAAGCAGACATGGAGAAGACATGCAGCGAATGGACACAGCAGCACAAGCAGCAAGGGGGGGATAAATAAAATAAAAATAAATAAATCTTTAAAAAAAAAAAAAACACATCTAACTTGCAACAAATGTCATCAAAGACAGCCTTAGATCTTAATTATTCATGAAGCTATTTGGATTGCAAGGAAAAAATAGAAGTGTGGAACTGGTGATGGTGATGTTGCTCTCCCCAAGATTTATTTTTACCTTTTCAAACTAGCATTATATTATTATAGCAATAATTGGATAATTATCCCATTAACAGGATAATTATCCAATTATTCTGACCCCTTTCAAACAACTATTTTGAATTAGATGGGATATTTCCATGTTGGATTTTGTACCGTCTCACACTAATTATTGAGCCTCGTTTATTTTAATATTCTTTGCAACCTCTGCTCTGTGTACACACACACACACACACAATGATCCAATTGACCTTTGAAAAATTTCCAAATATCCAGCTGTCAGTAATCATACAACTGCAGGAATGGGGTGGATTCAGCAAACTTTTCTCTGATACATAAAAAACCATGTGTTCATTCCACCATTATCCAGAGATCAGGAGTGCATCAGAGATGTGAGGAAGCCAGGACGTGAGTCCCTGGACGCTGGGCGAGGATTAGCAATCTGCATGAGATGAGTTATGCCCTGCCTCAGAATCGATTTCGCATTGAGCGCTATGCTTCCTTTCAGGATGTGGGGCAGAGTCATAAAACTCCACCGAAACCTTTCAGGGGACTTACGCTTGCACTCGGGGCATTTATTTCCTTAATAAAGTATACCCAGGAGTCCCACTAATTTAAGAAAATTTTACTAGACGCAATTTAGCAAACGCTCTTGCCCATTTTGGTTTCAGTCTTGCTTTTTTTTTTTTTTTTCCCTGAGGTACCGGGGCCGGGCATTGAACCCGGGACCTCATATGTGGGAAGCTGGCACTCAGCCACTGAGCCACATCGGCTCCCCTGAGTTGGTTTTTTTCGCCTGTTTTTGTTGTTTTGTTTTTAGGAGGCACTGGGGACCGAACCCGGGACCTCTCCTATGGGAAGCAGGCGCTCAACTGCTTGAGCCACATCCGCTTCCCCTTGCTTTTGCCACAAGTTGTAGGGGGGGCAGGGTGAGACTTACAAGTACAATTTGGCATATATGCAGTTAAAGGGTTTATCTTTGTGGATTAATTTACATAAATGTTATGCATAAATAAATTGTTTCTTCATTAAATAACTTCCCATTTATCCTATTGATCAAAAGCTCAACTTGGTGATGACACATCTCCTGATTTGTTGGGACAATCGGTCCAGGAACTGAGTCCAGAAAACTACATACCAAACTGGGACTGA
>JAQZBX010025529.1:0-29527 GCA_029593785.1 Cabassous unicinctus
CATAAGGAGAGTCAGAAGGACCATGGGCTGCCGACTTTTTTGTGGTCCAGGGATGTTGTTCAGTAGATTTCCTGTGGGAGTCAATAATTGGTTAGTTTAAAATAAAAGCCGTGCAAAGTGGTGAGGAGACTGGGGGTCCAAGGGCGGTGGGAATGGTTAGCTTATTATCTGGGACCATCTGGGGCGGTTTGGGGTAAGGTGTGTGGGTGGTGTGGGTGAGGCTGAAATGCAATGCCAGCTAGTTTTTGCCCTGGTGGGAAAGTTGCTTATTAATTAGGCCAAAGGTCAGCATTGAGCCAAGTGGTTGGATGCCCAGGCAGCACACAAAAATTTTTGATAGTTATAACATTCCTAGAATTCAATTGTGAAATAAATAAGTTGGTAAGATCAATAAGTACCTTAAATGCCCCATATGCTTTACATCAGAGATCACCTTGGAGTCAGGTATAAAATGAAACCCTAACATAAAATTATTTGTATTCTTTGCATTGCCTGAATGGCATTTGGTGATAAAATACGGGATCAGGTATTTTATCTCCAGACATAAATGAATGCCCCTTAAAGGACTATCTCTGTTTTCAAAGAGCCCGTTGTCTAATGGGAGTGGGAAATTCAAAACACACCTTTCATAGTGCTTAGTACATATATATATACTTAAAAAATGTTTTTGTTAAATTTATAGGGAAAGTAATTATGATTCAGGGTCCATCCCTACCTGATTCTGTTATTGTTATAATTATTTACACCTGCCTTTTCATACTGACAATTTAAAAATAAAATAAAGATAAAAGACAATGAAAAACAAGTAGAGTCTGAAGCTTTGGGGAAATTTGGTCATTTTTCAAATAATATAATTCCTTAAGGTCACAAATAATTTATATAATAATGTTCTCTCCATTTAAGAAGAAAGGTATTTGTAGGAGCACAATTTCTAAAAAGGACTACATCCTGTTGCCAGAGTCTAGAAAGATATTCAAAGATTGAACCTGAGGGTCCTTAGTGGTCCCAGGGGGTAAAATCCTTGTTAATTGCAATTCACATTGAGAATTTAAAGAACATTAAAATTCCATTAACTTCACACTCTGATATTACATTAAATCTAATTATTATATTATAGAAATATGTGTCGTATCCAAATGTCCTTTAAGCTATTTACAAAAGTAAATGTAAAAGTGTATTTGGCATTAGCGAACATGTACATTTAATTGTAGGGGGAAAAAAGCTACCTGATTCCATGTGGAGATAATTTAACCCAAAGTATATTTGTATCTACATTCAAATTCTCATCACAATCATGACCAATTAAGTTTATTGAAAGTGAACGACTTTCTAAAAACTGATTACCCAGGAATAAAAACTGAAATAGAAACATGAGAGGAAAAACAAAAACAGTATCCCTCAGTTTCTTACTGGTGTTTTATTTTCTTCAATTATTTTTGCTTCTGTGTTTTTTGTTATAAATTGTGTTTTGACTGGCATTCCTTTTGATATACCGAACAGAGAACTGCTGCCAAATTTGCCAAAGGCAAAATGTTGTTAACTGCCAATTGAGCTTTTAATGTTTTGTTTTGTGTTAGCATAGTTAAAATCACTAAATGATTTTCTAACAAATCACCCCAGTGTGCTGTAGTTGTTTTGGCCTGCAAAACAATCTGGCTGAGCACAGATCTCCCTGGTTTGACAATAACTTGAAGCAGGAAGGCATTTTAAAAGTAAATATGCTATGATAATGCTTAAAACTAGATTCAAAGCACTAAATGAATATTTAATTGTATAAAGCTCATTCTACTTGAAGGGGTTGTGCTTGCTCACTCTGTCTCTCAGAATATTTCAATCTTTCTATGAAGATTCCATATATCATTGAATGAAAGAAATAACTTCCAAGAAATGCACTGGGATTTGTTTTATTATCTCTTGAGTATATGCAAAGTAGACTAGTTATGAAGCAAACAAAAAAAATAGACCTATGTCATTTACTAATCTTATAAAACTGAGCCAATGGGATCTCCTCAAATTAAAATATGACTCACAATACACAATTCACATCTCAAATCCAGAACCACTAAAACCTCGCTGTCTCCACAGAGGATGATTGTAATGGAATTATTTTTTTAATTGGTTCACCACTCAAGAAGCCCATGTATTCACTCATTTGGACAGATCACTGGAATGAAAGTTTAATAATCAGCCAATATAAATATGAATGCATTGTTGTTAAATATATAAGTAGAATGGATAGTTCTGGATACCACAATTTAAATAATTAAAATTTGTGCTGTAAATATAGAACAAGCATATGAAACCTTATATTGTCCAGGCACTCATTACATAAATATTATTCCTGATGTATGTGACAATTTTATATTCTGGGAGACTAATAGGTATTTTTGAAATACCCGCATGATTATTCCAATATGAGATATAAAGTAAATGTATCTAGTTATTGATTGGGATGATTTTGACAATTTGTATATTAGCATGGATTTTTTTATATTCTTTATCATTTTCCCAGTTTCTCCTTTATGCAGTTCATTTTCGTTTTCCTTATGAAAATTGCATACATGAACAATGAATTTACGCAGGTCAATTGTCTGTTTGAAATCTCTTTAAGTATCTCTTAACATTGATGACACATAAGCTCAGATCTTCTTCACAAAAGAACAGATCTCAAGGACCTGTCTTATATCTACCGACGGAAAATCCACGAAGCGAGAAATTCAGAAAATTTTCTGTTTTCAAGTTTTCACATGAATTTCAGATGCATTGACCTAAAACCCAGAACTCTAACTGATTTATTGAAGATTTCAAATCAATGGAGTATGCATACTAAAAAAATTAAATTTGTCCAAACAATTATTTCAAATATATTATCTCAAATTCACTTTCCTGTTCCTTAATGGCTTTTGGACAGACACCATAGGATTCTATTTGCTCTCAGTTATTAAAAATCCAGTAAGCTTTCATTCTATTTAATTTCACTAACTACTTAATTTTGAACTTTTTAGTTTTCAACGTATTACCCAAATATTGAAAAAAATCTAATACATATTTGATCTGTACTTGTGGAAACAGAACTATATGGAAATTTTATATATGAAATTTTTTTTCTGACTTGATTGAGTTAATTTGTAGAACACGGAACTGCACATATTCGATGTTCATGATCTGATTAATTTTGACACCATCATCACTATCAAAATAAACATTTCCATCACCACCAAAAGTTTCTCTCTAGGCAATCCTCGATCTGCTTTCACTACAGATTCGTCTACATTCCCTTGAATTTCCCTAAGATGTACGCATGTACACATTTTGGAGTGCGGGTAACTGGTTCCTTTCACTCAGCATAATGATTCTGAGATTCATCCATGTTTTTAACGTATCACCAATGTATTTCTTTTTATTGTAGACTAATATTCATTTTTATGGTTATACCACAATGTGATTATTCATTTATCTGTTGATGAAAATTGAGTGCTGTTTCTAGAATTTGTTTATTACAGATAAAACTGCTGTGAACATTCTTATCGTGGACATATGTTTTCTTTCTCTTGGCTATATACCTAGCTGTGGGATGAATAGATCTTATGGTAAGAAGTGATTAACTTTTTAAGACACTGCCAAACTCTTTCATCAAAATGATTTTAACATTGTACACTTCCACAGTACTGTAGGAGAATTCTAGTTTCCCCCACATCCCTGCCAACAACTGTTATTAGCTTTGTTTGCTGTTTGTTTGTTTTAAATTTGAGCCATTCTACCGGGAATGTATTGGTATCTCACTGAGGTTTTAATTTGTGGTTCTCTGGTGGTTAATGTTGTTGAGCACTTTTTATGTGCTATTATACACGCCTATGTTTTGTTTTGTGACGTTGCAGTTCAAATATTTTGCTCATTTATTTTATTGGAAGGTTTGATAATATCCTATGTTTTTTTTTTTTCTTTGCCATATCCATTGTTGAAATGACTTTCCTTTCCACACTGAATTCCCACAGCATTTTGTCAAAAATCAATTTACCAAATATTTGTGATTTGGGGGAGTCTATTTATGGACTTTGTAATTTGTTCCACTGGTAGATATTTTTCACTATACCAAACACCTTAATTAATGTAACCTGATAAAAGCTCTTGAAATAACATAGGATAAGTTCTCCAACTTTCTTCTTCTTTCTTATAATTGCTTTGGTTATCCTATGTCAGTTGCATAGATAGATATAGATATAGATATAGATATAGATATAGATATAGATATAGATATAGATATAGATATAGATATAGATATGTGTGTGTGTGTATATATATATATAGAGAGAGAGAATTTATAGTTGTACAATCATCACCACAATCTAACAATCAAAATATCTTCAACACCTCCTAAAAGAAACCCTGTACTCACTAGTGACTACTCCTCCATTAGCCCTACTCCACCATTATTATACTTTGTCTCTATAAATTTTTCTCTTTTGTACATTTCATATAAATAGGGCTAGACAATATGTGGCCTTTTATGATTGGCTTTTTTTTCACCTAATATAATATTTTCAATTTTCTTAATGTTGTAGCATACATATTGTTCCTTTTTATTGCCTGCATAATATTCCATTTATGGATATACTACCTTTTCTTTATCATCACTTCATTTAGGTTGTTGTTTCTTTTTTAAACACATTAAAGTTGTTATGAACAATGTAGCTATGAAAATTCCTGTACACATTTTTGCATGGACATATCTTTTCAATTCTCTTGTATATATATATACCCAGGTGCTGAATGGTGGTTAACTCTGTATTTAACTCTTTGAGGAACTGAAAAAAATTGTTCTCTAAATTACCTGCATCATATTACGTCCACAACTGCAATGTATGAGGGTTTCAATTTCTTCAAAAACTTTCCAACAGTTGTTATTTTCTGTTTTTTTTATCTTAGTCATCCTAGTGTAGATGAATTGATATTTCACTGTGGTTTTAATTTGCATTTCCCTAATGGGTAATTGTGTTAAGGATCTTTCCATGTGTTTAGTCTTTTCAAATACTTGGTCTATTTTTTGCATTTTTTGTCTTTTTATTATGGAGTTGTAATAATTATACTAAAATTCTGGATAAAATCCCTTAATCTAATGTATGATTTGCATATATTTCCTCCCATTCTATGGACTGTTTTTTGTTGTTTTTTTTCTTCATTTTCTTTATGGTGTCTTTGAAGTATAAAAGTTTTTAATTTGGGTGGAATTGAATTTTCCATCATCTCTTTTATCTGTTTTGCTAAGAAATCATTTCCTAAACCAAGATCACAAAGCTTACTGTGTTTTTTTCTACTTTTATAATTCCAGCTCTTACATTCATATCTGTTATCCACTTTGAGGTAATTGCATTGTTTGCTGAATTGTATGTATGAGTTATAGGTGCTCAGCTTCATTATTTTGCATGTGGCTGTACATTTCTTCCAGCATTATTTGCTGAAAAGACCATTCTTTCTCCTTTGAATTGACTTGGCTCTTTTGTCAAAAAAATCAATTGACTTTAAATGTTAAGGTTTATTTATGGGCTCTCAATTATATTTATTGATCTATATGTCCCTCTATCCTTATGCCAACATTTCACAGTCTTGACTACTGTAGCTTTAGAGTATCTTTTGAAATTGAGAAGTGTTTGCCCTCCAACTTTTTTCTTTCTCAATATTATTTTGGCTATTTGAGTTGTTTTGTATCTCAATATGGAGTTTAGGATCAGGTTTTCAACTTCTTGACAAAGACAGTGGAAATTTTGATAGAGATTGATTGAATGTGTTGATTATTTGGGGATTATTGCCATCTTACAACATTAAATCACCACTTCGTGACCATGGGAGGTCTTTTGATTTATTTAGGTATTCTTTAATTTTGTCCACAATATTTTGAAATTTTCAGTGCATAAATCTTTCATTTCTTTTAATTTATTCCTAGTATTTTATTCATTTTGATACTATTTTAAATGGATTTGTTATTTTTTGTTTCATTTTCCAATTTTTCATTCTAGAATATAAAAATACAGCTGATTTTTGTATATTGATATTGCATCTTTGCTGAACTCATTTATTAGGTCTAATTTTGTGTGTGGGGGGATAGGGGGTGTATCCCTTGGGATTTTTTTATATGTAAGATTATTTATTATCTGCAAATAAAGATTGTCTTATTTTTCCTTTCCAACTATCTTTTCTTTTATCTTCTTTTCTTTATTTTTTCTAATTGCTCTGGTTAGAAATTCCATTGCAATGTTGAATACTAGTGGTGAGATTGGACACCAATGTCTTGTTCATGAGTTAGATTTATTTTTAGGTGTTTTATACTTTGGAACTTCTTTAAATTATATATTTTCATTTCACTTTCCAGTTGCTTACTGTTAGTATATCAGAATGCAATTGATTTTAGTATATTGATCTTTTATCTTGCCATTTGTCAAATTAATGTATTTATTCTATTAGTGCTTTGTATCTTTCTTGTGGTTTTGTACATAAACAATCATATCTTCTGAAAACAGACTCAATTTTCATTGTACATTTCAATGTTTATTCCTTTAAATTTATTTTCCTTGATTTTTTTTACAGAGGTTAGGAAAATAGAGCAATGTTGAATAGGAGTAGAAAATTTCTTTTTCTCGTTCCTGATATAAGAGGAGGGCATTCAGCATTTCCTCCTAACATTCATAAACATTTTAACTATTGTTTGCTCAGTGATACCTTTTAATTAATTTGAGGAGGTCTCATATTATTTTTAGTTTTCTATTTCTTTTATTGTGAACAGATGAATTGTGTCAGGTGCTTTTTCTCCATCTATTAAAATGATAATATGTTTTTTCTTCTTTATTTCCTTAATATAGCCAAATCATACTGGTTGATTTTCTAAAGTTAAACCAACCTTGTATTACTGGGATAACTATTTCTTATTCATAATATATTGTGTATTTTGTTGGATTGTATTTGTTTCTATTTGCTAAGTATTTTTATCTATATTTATGAAGAATATTAGGCTGTAATTTTCTTTTATTTCATATCTTTGTGCTTTTTTGGTATGTGGGTTAATCTGCTCTCATAAAACAAGCTGGGTATAATACATTCTCCTCTCTTTTTTAAGTGGTATAACATTTGCACTGTTATCCTGGAATTTTCTTTTGAGTTTATACAAAACACAATTCCTTTGACATATATGGGGATATTCAGATTTATGGCTTCTCCTTGTGTCAATTTTAGCAAGTTGTATTTTTCCAAAAAATAGCAAAAGGCTGTTCATCAATGTTTGTGATCTTGTTGATATAACACAGTTCTTAATCTTCTACATTCTTTTTATAGCTGTAGGGTCTGCAAAGATACCTTATTCCTCTTACTGGTAATTTATTGTATTTTTCTCTTTTTATTTGATCAATCTAGTTTGTGGTTGTCAATTTTGTAGTTTTTTGGTTTTTTTTTTCATTCAAAATGTCTCCCACACCTATGGCTATGTTTTCCTAGCTAGAGAGCCCTCCTTATCAAATAGTCCAGTGGTCCAGGTGCAGCTTTGGCTTATCTCTCAGCCCACACTTTAGTTCCTTGACAGCCTGTGGAATTAGTCAATCAAGCCAATCACATCCTCCCATGGGAACCAGGGTCACTCCACCCTCTTAATACTAAAAAGCTTGGTTCCCACAGCCCCACATTGTTCACTCATTCTTTAGTGCAACCCTCTTGTGACACTGGGTGGTGTGATGTGTCCTCCTCACCTGGGCTGTGTATAAATATGACTAATAAACTACTGCCAATGTCATCTGTCCAGTGTCTTTGGCCCAATACTCAGCCATCCTTATAAGCCTAAAACAGGAATCCCTCCTTTACCTATGGGTGAAAAGGAGATGACTAGAATAATAGTGGAGATATTTTTAAAAACAAAAGAGTGGAGCAGACGTAGCTCAGTGGTTGAGCACTTGCTTCCCATGTATGAGGAATGAGGTCCTGGGTTTAGTCCTCAGTACCTCCTAAAAAAAAAAAAAAAGGAAATAGTCTTTTATAGTTCCCATTTCTGTTGCTCCTTCTTCATTTCTGAGCCCAAGTTTCCCTTTGATATAATTTCTTTTCAGCCTGCAAAATTTCATATAGAGAAGTTCTGCCAAAGTTTTCTCTCAATTTTCCTTCATTTAGAAATCTCTTTGTTTCAACTTCACTCCTAAAGAATATCTTTAAAGATATTTGATTTGAGTTTGCCAGTTATTATTTTTTCAGATCTTTAACCATGTTGCCCTATTATTTTAAATTTGTGATTTCTATTGAGAAATCCAGCACCATTTGAATAATTTTTCCCATAGAGGTAGTTTTACTCTGGTGTTTTACTCTAGCTGTTCAAATTATTTTATTTATCTTTGGTATTCAGTAGTTTCATTATAATTTGTCTTGTCATGGTGTTGTTTTAGGTTATACCATCTGGGGTTCACTTGAGCTTTTTGACTCTGAAAATGTAGTCTTACAACAAAATCTAGAAATTATTTTTTCAAAAGATTACTTTTTCTGGCCAAATCACCTTCTCCTATCCATTTAAGAACCCAATTACACATATATCATACATTGTTATAACAGATCCTCAGATGCCTTAGTTACTGATAACCTGTTTTTCATTTTTGTTTTTGTCTGTTATTCAGATTGAATAATTTATTTTCATCTATATTCAACTTAATTGAATCTTTCCTCCATAATTCCCATACTGCTATTATGTCCATCAAGTATATTTTTTTAAACTTCAAATATTGTATTTTTCAGTTCTAAAACTTTCATTTGATCCATATTTTGGCTTATATTTACTTATTTTAAACTTCTCTCTTTTCATTCATTCCAAATGTGCTCACTTCCTCTATGGACCATAGTTATAATAATACATTTTATATAGTAATAATAATATAAGTTTTATAGTGTTTGATAATTTCAATATCTGTGCCATAATCTAGGTTGATTTGTGTTAATGCTTTCCCTTGAGAATTTGCCACTTTTTTTTCATTCTGTGTATGTCAAGTAATTTTGGACTGTATTCTGAACATTATAAATGTTATAATGTATAGATTCTGGGCCTTGTCATATCTACTGGGGATGTTTTTAGAAGGAAAATAACATGGTTAATTTCAACCTGAAAATTTTGCCTTTTTGTCTGTAAGAGATGATTCCAGTATCAGTTCATTTTCCCAAAGTTTGTCTATTCTATCTTGGAAAAGTCTTGCATATGTACCACTCAGGGTTTAGACTCAGACTTGGACCATACTGTAATTATAAGTACCATTATCTTATTAAACACTGTACTATGCTGGTTGGATCTGCCCCAACTATGCACAGTTCAAAGGTAAGTCTGAGTTTTATACAGGTTAAGAAAAAGATGACTGATACTTATTTGCAGTGTTTAATATGTGAATAGAATCAATGGATTGAATAGTCAAGGGAATATGGCAAATCAACAAGAAAAATGCAGGAAAATAAGGAAAAATCTACAGAGGATATGAATGGTATTTCCTCAAACTGAAAACTTAAACACAAATAAACATATGTAAAGAAACAAATGCGAGATCAGCAAATTAAAGAGCAATAAAATACCATAAAATTGGCAAATAAACAAAATCAAAATGAAAACATACAAAACCATGCTCTGCTTGTAGGAGTATAAATTGGTAAGGCCCTTCTTGAGAGAAGTCTGAAATAATTATATTCATATACTGTGATGCAGCATTCCTATTTTATGAATATATTTCTTGGAGGAAAACTCATGAAAGTCTGTGATAGGGCTTCTATTAAGAAGTTCTTCTCATGAGTGATTGTCTTGTCAAATATTTAGAAGGTATCTAAATGTCCAGCATGAAGAAAATGCATATATACAACATGGTGGGTATATGCTATAAAATAGTATGAAGCATTTGCAAAGGATAAGATTTATTTTATATGGCATAATGGACAGATTCTTAAAACACATCTTAAAAGCATAGTGGCTCGCTATGTAAGGGAGTATATTGATAAGGGATTTGGAGGATTGTAACTGTGTCTGTTGGTGTCGCAACCATTCTCTTCAACATTCCTATTGCTGTATATGTCAAAGACTTCTTACTAAAAGCACCTGATTTTCTTCCCAAGAGCTTTTCCTGGATTCAGAAGAATGCATACTTCATGCTCAGGCAATGCTGAAGTGAGAGTGAGACACTCACAACCAGTAATGACAGAGCACTGGTGTATCAATGGGGAAAGACAGCCCAGCAGGCTTTTCCAAAAGGACACTAGCTTCAATAAAAGGGTAAGGGATACAATTACTGAAGGAGGACTCAGTGGCAATATCTGGAAACTCTGTGGTGGTTGTCCTCAGTGTGCCAAGTGATAGAACTAAATGCAGTTAGAATTTAGCTGCCTAAGTGTAAAATGGTACATTAAGATTAAGGAATTATAGAGAAGATAGTGATGTACTTAACTGCTGACAAGTTGAATTATTTTAATGGCAGTGATGTAGGTAAAAAAAAAAAAAATGGCAATGACAATCAGGGATCTGTGACAATAGATAATTAAGCATGGTGCTCTTAAGGGAGATGAAGAAATTGTTTGACTTACAGAACTCAAAATGATCAAGAATAGGTGACTAAAAGATCAGTTCCTGCAATAGTCACAATTTCCCTACCCAGTTTCCAAATTTGGGCCACTTCTTACAACAGGAAGATCGTATCATAAGGACTATATATAGCAATCATTGCCCTAATCTTTTCCATTTTTCAGATTAATTGTACAATGGAAAAAGGGAATACCAAGATATTTTAATGGATATTGGTGTGAGCTCACCGTGATGGCAGGAAACCCAAACATCCTTATGCCCCCACAGTTGGAATAGAAACATAAAGATAGATGTGTATATATAGAAGCAAAATAATGAAAGGAGTCTTGGCCCAATTTCCTCTCATAATGGGTCCAATGAGTGGAGACCTGCCCTGTGGCCATTTCCTTGGTACCTGAGTACATAGTTGGAATTGATATGCATATAAGGTGGAAATCTTATACTGGTCCTATAATTGTTGAGTAAGATGCCATTAGGAAAGAAAAAGATAACTGGAAGCCCCTGAAACTGTCTGCCACCCAGCAGAGCCAAGAAAGTAAATCAGAATCAGCACTAAGCCTGGGTGGAATGGCTAACATTAGTCTCACTGCTAAATCCTTGAAGAATGCAGGGGTGGTGGTCCCTAACAAATCACAATTCAATTCTCAGTTTACTTTATGAAAAATCAGTAGGATCGCATAGTCATAAGCACAACTACTGGTATTTTTATTAGTATAGTAACAATATTTTGGCAGCTTGGTATGTGTCTCTTAATTTGATGAATCGGCTTGTTTTAAACTGCCTCAAAAAGGAACAGCAGAGAAGAGTACCTTCATGGCTTTCCCCAGCAAAAGGTTAACTCTCCTGCTTATTTGCTATATAATTCAAAGACAGCTTAATCACCTTTATTTTTATTTGTTGTGGAACATAACATTATATAAATAATTCATTGATAATACTTACCTATCATACTCTAGTGAATTCAGTTCATCTAAGAAGCAGATGGGGAAAATGTATGTTAGGGAAAGGGGAGGTGCCCCGAGGAGGCTGGAGAGCTGTGAGCTTGCAATGTAGACTGTGAAGGCTGGGAGAGAAATAAGGAGGGTAGATAGACGTCTCAGGCTGCACTGCAGTTCTCAGAAGACTGACTAGTCCACTTGGGATTCTTTGAGCCAAAGTCTAATGACAGAAAATTTTCCCCATTTAGTAGGAGTGGGCTTCCTGTTCTTAGTCAGTGATTGAGAACTGCCTGTGGGAAGTGATGTGCTGATGGATTCTAGCTGCAGGAGCTGAGGCTTCCCATCAATTATTTTTCCCTCAGATGGAGGTCTGAGTGGTGTATTTTCAAGGACAATATAATGATATGCCCTAATGTGTTTCTTTGACTTTGCACATGCAGATTCCTCTATGCATAATGTCTTCCCTACTCTTCTTTGCCTAAAATCCTTCACTTCTCTGGGGTTGAAATATCTTGGAAAGGAGGTCTGCACAGACATCTGCCCACTTTGTATTTTATTCTTGGTGAATTTGTATAATCTCCCATTATATCTAATTTCCTTCTATGTTTGTTACAGAACACAGAGCTTTCACATTTTATTTTAATTTTCTATAAACATATCTAAGTTCCTTGATAAAATTTATGTCCAGCATCAAATCCTTATATTTATGTGCTCATGCCTTCTAGCATGTACTTTGGCTTCTGGCAATCACTTTAAAAGGATACTTCTGAAAATAAGTGTTACAGGGTTCTAATAATTATGTGGCTGGGGGGAAAATACACTAAATGTAAGATATTGACTATAGTTAGTAGTAATATTTTGATGATTCTCTTTCACAGTTTGTAACAATTGTTTCACAACAATGCAAGGTTTTGGTGATGGGGTGATGTATGGGATCAATGTTTGATGTTATGCACGTTTGTTTTGTTCACAAATTTTTCTATACACTTATTGTTTATGTATGTTCATATATAAATGATAAACTTCAAATAAAAAGTTAAAAAATTAATAAATAGAAATAATGAATGGCTTGATCTATTTTACTTTCTTTCTATGTTGCTCTCATTTGAACAATAATAACAGCAATTGAATATTACAATGTAACAATATCCTATAGATGCTCAATAATTGGTCATTTACTTCCTGCCTCTTTTTTCTCTCTTAAACACAGATTTGAAAATGCCTATAAAATTGGTAATGTACTCATTATATATTAAATGATGCTTACTTCCATTTATCTTGTCTGTTAAATCATGATTTGTGAAATTATTGTGTTTCATTTTCTTCTTTATCTTCTCAAAATGAGGATGTTTATGGTAGGCCACGATGATTGTTACTAAATTCTTATTCCATTGGACTGTAATTTAAACTTTAAAAGTGCTTTATAAAACAATCTAATTTAATGTCCTAAACCAAACAGTATGTTATTTTCCTTTATTTGAATAAAAAATAGATATTAATCAATGTTAAAGTTTTCTCAATATCACAAGGAAAAGAATTTGTGCTTCCTCAAATTATTTTTACAGTACATTTGAATGAAATAGTCATTTTTGCAATGGTGCTTTCACAGAAAGGGAAAGACTTTTGGTGAGCTACTGAAAATACCAGATAGAAAACGTAATACATTAATAGCTCTTTAAAGAGCACAAAGATGGAAGTATCTCCTTTAATAATAATAAAATAAAACACAGAAACATTAGATTAGCTTGGAGAGGGAGGCATGGATATGACCAAGAGGGAATTTCATTTGAATCAGTATTAGGTGAAACTTTTTGATATATCTAATGGAGAAACCCACTAAAATATTAATGGAAGCCATCTGTGAATAGTAGGTCAGCATTCAGGATAATAATTTTCCCTCCTAGAGTTCTCCTCAAGAATCTAAGATTTTTTGGTGATGGTATAAACCCAGTAAATGAATACATATATACATTTTCACATCATGCACATATATAACTATATATATGTAAATGTGTGCATATATATGCATATACATATATAAATACATATATATACTACTTTTCTCCATATAGTAAACATTTCCATTTTTGTAATAAAACCAGTATCAAAAAATTTTAGATTATGATAAATACCTGACCCAAATAATAGATATTGTCTATGTGAAAAATTTTATCAGTAAAATTTGGATTCCCAAGAATAATCGCTAAATTGTTACACCTCATCATGAAGAAAGCCTTTATTTTTATATAATCATATAAATCAAAAGTTTATTGTACTATTTCTGCCCTGTCTGTGCCTTAGGGCTAGTGTAGAGAAGATAAACATTTGGTGTAAATAAAATTGGGCAAGCAATGTGGAGACAGAAAGGGGAAAAGCTACATGTAACATGGTACAATACTTGTTCCCTCACTACAGAAAATAAAACCATTAGTCCAGAGAGTATAAGTAGACTACTCAACCTATGCCAAGTCTAAACGCTATATAGTATAAAAGTGATTGCAGCATAATTAGCAAATTTACTTTATCTAGGATAGATTATCTGATGTTAAATCTTTAGAGCACAAAATGATGATGAGCTATTTTATTTTCCTCATATCTAGTTCAGTAAGATTCAAATGTAATGAGCTTGACTTTGATAATAATAATTTCAGAACAAAAATCTGCCATTTAAACTATAAATTTTCAAAGAAATGAACATGTAAGCAGCAAAACCTCTTTTGTCTTCAGAATATATATTACCCAATCTAGATTGCCCACTATTCTCACCCAGAAGAACCTCTTCTCTCTCTCTCTCTCCTCCCAACCAACCATAAGTTAAATAGATGCAAAAAGCATCTATATAGATTAGGAAGGGCTTGTTTTTCTTGGATGAAATATCCTTATATATTACTCATGAGATTTATATCCTTCCTAGATCTTGGGTTTGATGGGATTGAAAGAAGCATACACCTCAATTTTATACTTTAGGCACTGACTGCCTCTTGTTTGCCTCAGTAACATTTCTAAGCACGTCATACCATTCCTTTCAGAGATCCATAAAGAAAACAGCACCATCATTTAAGAATTTTATCTTTTCTTAAAGTAAGCTCTCTTCTCAGATTCTGAACCATCCCTTTGCACAGCATGTGGAACACAAACAACTTTGGGTTTAAAACCGCTAAACACCATGTAAGCTCAGTGCAGTGCACCATGTAGCCATTTATTTTATCACATTTATAAGTGAACATTATATGATGCTGTCTCCAAAGAGGACTGTTAATAGAGCTGATGAAAAAGTACAATGCAGACAGTTGGTAAAAAGCTACTTAACAGAACCAAAGTATAGGGAATGTAAGACTCCAAGGGAGATAGAACGGTGACATGGTTGAAAATAAAGGCAATATTATATGATGTGTCAGGTGTATAATTTTAAATGAATGTAGAATCTCCTATCAGCCTTTATAATGGCATAATGTAAAGGTGGATTCATTCATCTAAGCAAAAAGTTTTTAGACATCTTGGATCTGCTTTCTCATATTCCTATTAGCATTTGACTCTTTGAGTTAAGTCAAAAGGATTAACACAGTAATATGACAATTAAATTGAAGATTGGCTTCAGCAGTTGTGTCTTTTGTTCAGGGTACTGATCATTGGCATATATGGTGGCAGGTTTGAAAATTTTGTATAATATTTTTATCATTTCTTGAAATAATTATTGTAAATACATTATTTGCTGATAGGAATTCCTTCTTAATATTTCAAACACAACTTTAACCTTTGAAACTTTACATTTTTCTTATAATCTCAACCTGGAGATGAGAATTTATAAAATTTCAGCTCACTAATGCTAGGTGAAAGTTCATAAAAGAAAGGATCTGTTTATTTGGCCATGTTTCCCCCAGTGTATCATGATGCAAAAGTAGCATCATTATCACATATTATATGAGTAATGTTTAAATATGAACAAATTCTCTGGTAATTGAAATCTGGTAAACTGACATTTCCCCGCATCTGTTGCTACTTATCGCTCTCCAACCTAAATCACAGCTCTAATTCTGAAAATCCTCCCATTGATAAGCAGCATATTTGCAAACTTCTCCCTGATCTGACTTTTAAGCACTTTGGTCCCTCTGTTGTAAATTCAATGCTTCCCTAATATACTCATTTCCACATACTTATTGAGTCTCCTGCAAAGTGTCATTTGAAAAATACCCTCTTTTCTTAGTAAGATCCTTTACCAACTCAAACTTTTCTTGTTAATCTCCTTCTATTTACTAATACCTACTAAATGTCAGTATTCCCCACATGATACATCTTCAAGCTCCTTTTTCCCAATAAGTATGTTCTTACTCCCTTTCGTGGAGTAAAATGTGCTTCAATATCCCTTGTCACTCTTTTATCAGCATTAGGATACCTTCATTCTTCAACTGAAAGAACCCATAGTCAACTTCTGCTGCAAATCAGTCGCAATCATACTTGGAATCGTGGGATTGTAACACCTTCTTTCTTATCAATTATCAATCCTGGATAAAATTATCACCAAATAAATTTGAAGAGGCAGAGCATGTAACCCATGAGGCTAAACTGATACAGAAGTTCTGAAAACTTACTCAAATCAAAACATTAAAAAGCAGAGTTTACAGGACAAAAATCGCAAATAGCCTGTATTTTATCAGGCTTAAGTTTGAAAACTTACTATATGAAAACTAGCAAATGTGAACTATTCAGGTAGACAGACAAAAAATCTATATTACGTAAACAGAAGCACCTCGGATTCTACTTCTCAATTTATATTGAATTGCCCTATTTAACCCAAGGAAGAGAAAAATCAGCAACTATTATGGGATAGACTTACAAAACATACTAGATACCGGAAAGACACCCCTGCTGGCCAAATATGATGGGACATATATTTTTAATATTTTAATTAATGGACATATTTTTTGTGATGAAGGCTAAAAATACTTCACTTTGTCTTAAGTGTGGTAACAAAACAGAGCAACTAAATTCAAATCTCTTTCCTATTTGTATTTCCAAATGTTATTGAATCTATCAACAGATCTAAAGGAGAGGGAGCTAAATTTTAGATTCAGGTATATTTGTGGAAATGTCTGAGGACTTTCATGTCCTCCGTAAACAACACAAGGTCCATTAGGGATGGCAATAATTCTAGTATCTGTATCGTCTTTCCTACTATAGTCAATTTCATATACATTTTATTTTCCTGTTCATCATTCACTTATCTTTTAAATCATTTTTGGAATATCTATTTAATTTTTCTGGCAAGTAGACCTAAAGCAATCAGATAAATATCAGACACTTGTTTATAACATAATTCCCTTTGTAAAAGGTGAAAAGATACTTCCAAATTATGTAACTTAAGGACATAAATTGAGATGGATTAAAAATCAGTGACAAGACATGAACAAATTAAACTTTTTCTTGCATCGCTGGCTCTACTTATTTTTTCTAAGGGCTGTGATTCTAAATTGGGAATCAATAGAAAATCAGATAGAGAGAGTTTTCTTAGAAAGACCTAAGAAAACTTGTGTATCAAGGTGAAAACTCTATATGCTGGCTCAAAAGGAATAATTATCCTTATGATGACAATCCAGGTATTTGTGCTTTCTCAAAGTTTCTCTTGTATGTGATTTTGCCACAGATTACCAAAATATCTACTTCAGCTCAGGTTCTATCCTTAGATTTAGAACTGTAGACCTGTAAGTAGCTAGATTTTTAATTACCCTTGGTATTTCCATCCCTGCTATAAACTATTTTGAGACCAACTGACTCCTATTGCCTTTAGTAAGTTTGCTTCCTACCTAAATTTGGAGAACCAATTGTCTCTTCACTCATATTCCCCGCAGCTATTAATGCAACTCCTCATAAACTAATTATTTAAAAAGTTAACCAGTTTCCATCCTGTCTGTGTCTGCAAATAAGAGATGACGGGATCCCCTTTTGAATCGTTTCCGCAACCATCAGCAGGGTTCATTTAATGTAATATTTAATTATAAAGCAGAAAGGAATTTTTAAAAATCCCTATGGATTTCTCTGAGTTTGGCTCTTTGCCTCCAATACAGGGTTGCATAAAAATATGGCAGTAAGCCAATCTTGCCCTTCTTCCAAAATCAGCCACAATAGAATCTGCTGGATTGAAATAGAACATTAGGAGTTTAGTTTGCCATTCAGTAGTTTCAGCCGGTACTATATTTGTGACATGATTCACTGGGCCAACTGCCCAGAGAAGCTCTGTATATGGGTGCCCAGTTTTGAAATATGGAGACGAGTTCATGACCACCATGCTTTGTAATCTCAAATTTCTGAAAATTATATTTCTCTATTTTAAAAGGCTGTGAGATAGCCAGATGTGTGTATTGGGAAAAATCAACCATTTTGTGAAAAGGCTTTTGTGTACAATTTCTAAAAACTCATTGGGATTACTTGAATTGGCTACACATTGCTTACTGGCAGAGTAGTTTCTGTATTTCTATAGTTGGCTAAAAATGATCAGTATTCAAATTTCATTCAAAGATTCTACAAATATATAATCAGTGATATTGTGTTTTTATATGCTGTTAGGGCAACTATGTGGCATAGTGGAGAGAACATGAATTTCATGTCAGAGAAATCTGGGCTTGAATATTTCACTTGCTTTGAAAGCACGGGTAAATTTATTAACTAGATTTACCAAGATTTAGTTTTTCAGCCATCATTGCCTCATTGGACGGTGGTAAGGATTAAATGACGTGGCCTATGCAAACCCTAAGAGGTAGAGACTATCATTTTGCCCATTTTCAATTAAGGAAATTAAAGGTTAAATAATTTCATTTTGTTCACAAGGGAGGCAGGTGACAAAGCTCATGTTTAAATGTAGGCAATGTGACCTCAAACCCCCAAACACACTTAAACAGTTCTATTCCTTTAATATCTCCTTCTTTATCTGTTCATCAACATGCTCCTATTCAAGATCCTCAGCATCATCATTACAGATGTTGGCATTATAGTCTCATCATTGCTATAATCACTGAATTCATTATCATAGCATTATCATTATCATCAGAAGCAAAAGTTCTAGAATCTAGAACCCAGGCCATATTGTGGCAGCCTCACAATCTCTTGGCCATGTGAAATTTTGTAAGACACAACTTTTTTAAACCTCAGTTTTCTAATTTTGAAATTGGAGGAGTAATATTTTTACCTTCATCATAATTTCACTGTCAAGTTTAAGTAAGCAATTTGGGAGTGAAATATTTCACACAATATGAAAAATAACTAGAGATAGATAAAAGGTGATGGTAAAAAATGATTAACAATAACAATTTGCATGAATGTTGATTGGATGAAGTGTAACTCAAGAAAAGTATCTGGCCTTATTGGGTGCTCCATAATGACAGTTATTACTAGAGTCCTTTAGATTTAAATTGATTCCTAAATAAAAATATGTCAAGTTTATGCCAGGATATTGTAATTTAAAATGCCCTAGTTCAGGAGTCAAAAAATGTCTGAGTTGAAATGTTATAATAATTAATAAATCACACGATCATTTACAAAAGTATTAACTAGTCAGAACCTCATTTCAGCATCAAAATTTTTCAAAATAACAAATAGAACCTTTGCTACTTGAACTCCAAGAATTATGGAGAGGATTATATCATACTAGAAACAAATGTGAATTGAATGACAGTATCAAGGTAGTATTATTTGGATTGTTAATCCTTTCCAATAGATAATACCCTAAGTACATTTATATTTTTAGATGGAAGTGAAGAAGATAACTAGACATGTTTCTTGATCAAATCATGTGAATGATGAATCTGATTGACTAGGTTACCAGTATTTTAAAACTTTTTATGTAAATAGAAATACAGCCATAAATTGTACCACAAATATTAGTACTCTTACAATTGAGTGTCAATGATCAGAAAATAATCTAGGAGAAAGAATAGTTATCTTTGCATATGAATAAGTGAAATATTAATAATGTAAATAATTAGAATTCACAATGCACAACAGACTAATAGATGGAAGAATACATTTCTTTTAGTCTAAAAAGTATTTAGTCTTCATTTATGCAAATGACCATAATGAGGACAGCGCTGATTGAGCATTTTGACCCTTTTCTGTACATCATTTTTTTTTACAAGGCAAAATTTAACTCGCTCTTTTTCTCATTAAGCTTCTGTTTGAAATTGATTCATATTCAGAACTGAAGGTGAAGAAACCTGGGTATTCATTTAGATGATTAATTAGGAAGAAAAATTTCGTTCAGTCTTAAAAAAATGATACACAACCCTATTAGCCACTCAGCATTGGCTGAGAATGAGATGTGATTCCCAGAAGGATGATTCGTTTCCTGGAGGTGAAGGAATTACAATCAGGATTAAACCTCTACTGGCTAAGCAGACTTTACTGCACTGCACAAACTCCAAATGTGCTCATGACATTGACTAGCAATATTCCATTTCATTTAAAGCACGAAATTTGAACTAACATCGGAACTGATTCACTCATACCCTTCATATTTGACAGATGGGATCAACTTTTTCTAAAGCAGAATGCTGATATATTTTAAAATTCAGTATTTTTTCCCTTTAAATGTGAAAAGGCTAGATTTTAAAAATATATTCCATAGATATCCTTAGTGGGTTTCTTTCCATCTATAGATTTTCTATCATAGAGTATCACAGAGATTAGAGTATATCTTAATTCCACAGGGAATTAAGAAGCCTCCTTTCTATGTCTTCCACTAAATTTAATAATAAATAATATAGTCCTGTGTAGTGATGTATGCTCAAGCACAGATAGCTTTTAAATATGAAATTTAAATATATTTTATTGTAATATTAGGCTATTTGTTTCTAAATTTTATTTCAGGGTATGTGTCCCTGGCACAACTAGGAAAGCAAATCTTTGTTAATGTAAATACTATTGTATGCTGTCACTGGATCATTTAGAGAAAGTTTCCCTAACTAAAAATAAAATCTTGGTTATGATATTGAGTAAGATAAGACTGGATGAAGTTTTACTAATCCAAAGAACTGCAAAATTTAGGGCACTTAAATATGAAGGAAATAATGACAACAAAAAGTAATGATATTTGCACTTTGAGAATATTACAAACTGAGTTAAGCCAACTTGGATAATTACATTTATTACCTTCTTTTGTCAGGTATCAATAATTCAATAATTAGAGACAAGGGATAAAGTCCCTAGTCAGTGATCTCCACCCAAACTTTTTACCATGGGGTAGCAAATCTTTAATGGGATTTTGACACCCACAAACATGTATGAGAATGCAGGCATAAAACTATCATATGACCTGTAATTTTTATGAAGTTCCAGCTGTCATCTTACCACTAAGCATGCCATCTGGCATGGAAACTTTATTTGAGATTGTATGACAGCATTCTAGAGGCAGACTTTAGCTTATCTTACAGTCTGATTGTGTAAGAATCTTCTTATTTGCTGAACATATGGCAGGATGGGGGTCTAGGCTTAGTGCAGCAGTCTGAAGAATTCTTTGGATTCTTAACATTACTCATGGATGGTAAGGGTGCTTGAACATTTAGTTTTAACATGTCTTGAACACCTTTGAAATACAGGGGAAAAAAAAGTGTAATACACTTTATGCTAATTAAGAAACCCTATACTGATGATCAGAGATAAATATAGTTGAAATATTCCTGAATCAAGATTTTCAATCCTAAGAAAACGTGCAAAGAGTTTGCACATTTTCTTAGGGTATTTCAAACATGAACTACCTAACTCTAGGTTGTGTATTAAAATTAGTTTACCTCCAAATACGACCACAACCAATGATGACATTAAAAAGAAAATTACAAACAATATAAATTTCAACCCCTAACTACGTCAGTATGATTCTCTAAAAAAATTAAGACATATTATTACATTGTGAAGATCACATTATCACAAATTTAATAATAATTTATTGATAGAGTTAAATATTCAAGTTTAACAGTTTTCCCCAACATGTTCCATCAAGATCTAATTCAGGACCAATCACATTTGGTTGCTATGTGCCTCCAGACTCTTTCAATTTTCAACAGTCATTTTTGGTAATGATATTCTGATCTGTTGAAGGGTACAGATGCCTTATTTTGTTGATGTTTAAATTTCTCCAATCTCCTGTAGTTCCTGTAAAATGATATGTCAAAACAAAAGACTTTATTAGACTAAAAAACTTTTCTTTTGTAAAATTGCATTATAGTCTATATGGAATGCTTCATTTGCATTAAGTATTGCATTGTCTCCAATCACTCCAATATAGCAGATACTGGGGTTGCCAATTGATTAAGTTGGTAATAATTTGATTCCTTCTTTATGTATTGATTTTCCCCTTGTTACCAAATCATATCTTGGCATTATATGAGTATACCAATCCCTACCTCCAATCAGCTCCAGAAAATTGCCTCATGCTGTTAATACCAGTTGATGACTCTTACCTAAGTTAATGTTCTCTTTAGGAGATGAAAAACAGTGATTTTCTTTAACATAATCTCTGAATTTACCTATAGTTATTATATTTTACCTCAAAAGTAGTGCTTTCCCTCTTGTGCAGGACTATTCATTGATTTGGGAATGCAGTTCCTATTGAAAAGGGACAATAATGCTCAAATTTTTACTTTTATCACTTACAAAACTATTATCTTGCAGTCATAATATTCTCTCGTTTCACATCTGTTCTGGTCCATTTAGATTTTTCTAAACTTATCTTGCTACTTCAGTGATTAAACATGCCCCACAGCTACTTGAGAATGGAAATACGAATTGCTGTTCCTGTTTATTGCCAGTTATTATTTAAACTCCCTTGAATATCAGAAAATGTCTTAGTTGTTGCCCTTATGATATCTAACATAACACTCTATAAACTGATGAAACGCAATTCATCCAATGCCACCATTTTTGTTTGGGTATTTCTAGAAAACTATCCCGAGATGCCTTGCAAATTTTTGTGTACCTTTTATACTTTGAGATTATTTTCACTTTATAGAAAATCTATGACTCATTTTCCTTCCTTGAATATCTTACATATTATATTTTATTTGCTTCTTGCATAAATAATTCCTATTAAATATCTGATGGAAATTTAAGTTTCTGTCACTTAAAAGTGACTTGACATTTTTACCTGGATACTCAACAAATATTTTTCTTTGAAATCCAGCATTTATACTATACCATATCTCAGGGTTGTCAATTCTAGGTTGATTTTTTTTCAGGCAGATATACAGTGTGACGTGATTTTATAGTTTCAAGTTTCCTTCTGTTTGACTAGCATTTTCCTGAAATATTACTGCTAAAATTTGTTCTATTCCCATTTTCATTTGATTTTCTTCTTTGAATATTGTCATAACTATGTTGTATGATTTCTTTGCCTATGTACCATAACTCAAACTTTCTTTTCATTACTTTTAATTTCTTTTCTCATTTCTTAAATGTTTAAAATTTTACTACTTTCTTTGAAGGCATCTTTTGAATTTATACACTCTGGGTTAGTCTTTAATTTTATTTTGATTTTTAAATGTTATTATATTTTTTCCTAAATTCTGTTACTTGTCTTCTCAAATATTCTTTTTATCTAATCAACTGATTTATGAGTTTTGTCTAATCCTGATTTTGTTGTTCTCTTATTGTTGCAACACCTACTCTCCAGTTCATTGGACTCACCCAGGACAGCTAACAAGAATATAATGATGGACAATGCCTATCCCAAGGAAAAGAGAGTATCTGCAACTGCAAGCAAGGTAGCTCCATTCATATGCCCCATGGGATCTAAGCCCACTCTAAATTAGAAGCATAGTGGACATCACCATTGCAAAATCCTCAAGACTGTGGATGAACAATGGACTAAAGTAGACTTATTATTATTTCTACTATAGACTTATTATTATTCTAGCAATGGAAGAACTCTTATCATTGATGTAAAGGCAGTGGCCACCAGAGGTTCTGAAGGATGGGAGATGGAAGAATAGGTGTAATATGAGGGCATTTTCCAAGACATTGGATTTGTCCTGCATGACATTGCAGTCATGGATACAGGCCACTATATCCAGAAGCCCAATGTCTCCTTCTGCTTCTTCCTCTTACAGTTATTAAAGGTATTGTTATCAGTTCTCATGCACTTATACTTGAAAGTTAGTGGAGATAGCATATCCCCTAATTTAGTGGGTCTTTGATTTTGCTAATGTATTTGTTCTGCCTGTGTGTTGTTTGTTTCTTTTTCATTTTTTATTTTGGGGGGGGCTATGGTGGATTGAAGAATATTCACAAATCATGCTACTACCACCATTTTCATAGAATCTTCAAATCCACTTACTTTTAAATGTGGGAAACATCATTTAACATCATTTGGACACTCAGTAAATGTACTAGAAGTTAGCCTAAAATGCACAGAATACTCTCCAGTCAGGAATGAGTTTGCATGATATTTGTTGAGTTATGTAACTCATTCCTTCATTAGGTAAGCTGCTTCTTGTGTGATTGTCAAAAGTGCAAGGTTTCCAGGTGTGCCTACCATTTACTTATTAACTCTTCTAATAAATATATATTATTTAATCAGACTTTTTCCTAAATATTGTATTTAAAGAGAAAGAAAGCATTGTCTAACAATGATTGCTAATGCCCGTGATTCCTCCTATTGATGGCTTACAAAAATCATTATTAAATAAATTTATGAAACTGGCTAGTGATATCCATGTGAGGGCTTTTAACAATCAGTAGGTGCAATTTTTCCTAACAACTCTTCCTCTGAGACTGATAAACATGACTACAAAGTCCACAAAACTGATCACTTTAGGAAAGGTATGAACATTCAGCAATTATCACGTATTGGTGGTATACCATTGGCTTAAATCTCTACCTAAGTTCACATTCAGCCTTTAACAGAGAAGTCTACCCCATGCCCTGACTGAAATATTACCTGAGTACTATCAGTTTGTATTATTTATGGCACCATGTTGTATTATTGCATGCAATAAAATTTGAAATATATGTTTGAGTGGAGAGCTATGTTTTCTTCTCAAGCCTGTAATATGGTGGATAATTATACTTGCATCAAAACGGCAAGACCTATTTTATGTGTACCATAATGTAATATCAGATTGGCTTTAAATTGTAATATACCACCTGGCATCTTAGCTGTGAAGAAAGTCAGTCATACCCTCACCTATCTTTAACTATTGGAGACTCTTGATAGTTTAGAAAAGAGCCTGAAAATACTGAACAAACAAGGTGGATAAAGCCAGCTAGCACTTCAGTGGTAAGACTGCATTGTAAGGGAAGACTTCAACTGGTGTTATTTTTAAATTGTGCTAAATTTTAAGATAATAATTTCTTATCCAAATGTAATAGGTTAAATGAATACTTTAAAAGTCCTATAACCTTGTTCTCTAACCAACAGGGTGTCATATCAGAACTAAAGAGATAATTTTGAGAAAACTATTCAGACATCCTCAGCTACTATGTATTTGAAACACGAAAGGAAATTTCAAAGAGAACATATTCTCGTATGCAGTATTTTAATTTAGGTGCAAACCTAGAAATTACATCATGAATATTTCCAGAAGATCCTTGATACTGGATCCTGAGATGACATTGTTTCACTGCTACAAATGAAGTGTAATATAAGTGATGTTACTTAGGCAAACCTTATTAAAAATATGAAAAATCTTTATCTATTATCAAAAAGAAAACATTAAATTATCACACTGCATAACTGTGAGGATTTTATTACCAGATTTGGGGATCTCAATATACCATGATAAAAAAGTACCTTTAAAATGGTAAGATGAATAAAACATTTTAATCGAAAGCCCATAAAAAGTATAGTAGGGAAACACTGGAAATGAATAATGTGCAAAATAATTTAATAAATGTTAGATTTAATGTTATTATATGAGAAGTTCCAGATATGCTCTATTTTATTTAAAATATTATTTATATAAATATTAGGCAAGGATTGCTAAAATCCTATTTATTGTATGCATGCAGTAATATATAAAATTAAAAAGGGTGTTATATATTCATCTTTAAATGCCACTCTTTGGTATATCTACGGGTAAAAATTGATATAAAAATAGAAGCAATGTGACTATCAGTTTTCAATGGGGAATAATACTGACCACTGCTTCAGTTACCACATTTTATCAAATCTCTAAGACCCATTTAACTATAAAATGCATTATTTTAAAATTTTATTACTGTGTGAGAAAAGAATAATGCATATTAATCTATAACCCAATGCCATGTCCTACTGCTACAAACACATGTAAATACCCCAGGCTTATGGTCATGCAAGAGAGAGGCTTCCATTTCTCCAACCAAGAATACCAAGCTTTCAGCATAGAAGGCAGCCACGTTTCCACCATTGCATATGCTACTGAAACCCATGGACTTCTCAAGGGACGGTGTGTGTTTCCTTAATCATGCATCTTAAGAGCTGCAGAGTCTGAGTCTCTTTCCTGAACTCTCTGATATCCAGCTTGGGTAAGTCTTTCTGTTCTGCCCTAAAATGCAATGGGTCATGGGGATCCCACATGCCTGCAACTGCTACTGTCTCCTGTCTCTGTGAATTTACATGACCAGTCTTGGAGTATGTGTTTTCTAACCTTGTGCTTTTGTTTAGACAGACATTTTATACTTATTGAATGAATATTTTTAATTGATTAGACAGATTTTTTTTATATACAAGTATTGGGGACAAATTAGAAAACAACTATGTGAAAAATGAATAAGGGATTAAAAAATGTTCTTCTCCTACATAATCAAATCTATATAATTTTTAAATCATAATTTTTAAAATCCAATATTTTTCACAATAATGCTCTTCTCCACACCATCCAGAGCATTGCTGATGCAAAATGTGTTAGACAAATAATTATTGTCTCTAGAATTTTCTTCCAAGCCACTGAAACCCATTTTTCTAGTCTTGTTGCTGGTATTACATCAGTGTTTCTTAGTTGACTACATTTTTAGTTTGATTTCCTTTTCCCCCACGTGACTCAATTGCTGCTGGAAATTAATCTGCTTCCATTCATAGTCACTAGGAAGTTCTAACAAACTGATGTCCTGAACAATATATAAATTGATTACAAGTAGCCTATCATTTTTTTAAAGTGTCTTTCAAGTCTTAAAGGGGTTTGGCAATTTCTTCTGCTTCAGTATTTTCCCCTTGGCTGGTGATTGGAAATTCTTTTACATGAATCAGAATAATAAAATTAGATAGCTTCTTTCCTTTTTCAAGTCCCATAAAGCATTTGCTTGCTACTTTGAAGGAAATTTGAATTTGGAGCCATTCCTTCAACAATGAATATTTGCTTCACTAAGGTCATACATTATGCCCTGTCGTTCTCTTTCTATGCTTCTGCATACATAATAACATTTTGTGTTTCAATGAGGAAACATAGTTGAAGATTTTAAAGACATTGTAAATAGTAATCAGACTTGACAAGTATAGTTACAATAATGTACATGATTCAGTTGAAGTAATTACAATGCGAATAGCTAAGATCAAGGTCATACATGGCAGGTAATGACAGCTCTGTCATAACTGCTAACCGTCTAACAGTGATTGTAAGACAACAGTTGTCAGATGCATTCTGTTACTAGAAGTATTAAAATATCCAAAATGTGTTTCTTAACGTCAATGGAAATTTGGCTTAGAATCAATAGAATAAGATTTTGCATATTCCAGGTACAAGTTTTGTCATAAAATGTAGATACAATTGCCTTGATTTTCAAATTCATTTTTCTCTGCTAAATCATAGTGATTTTCATAATTGAAAATACATTTACTACTCAGTATATCGTGTATTGTTATATATACGAGATGTACACTTTCAAATTATCCATCAATTAATGTATATTTCATGTATATCTCAAAAACTCAAAACTTCTCTCTGAAAGTATTTAAGTAGTAATACAGAAAAAATAGGCATTTTGAAACCATTTTAGAGGATTTCAATTCTTCACCTAAAAACAGTGTGCAGTTAATACTGGAGATAATTATTAACTGCTAAAAAAGCTTTAAAATTATATAGCTTTAAAAGGTAAGGGGAAACATATCTACATACTACCCACCCAATGTATAAGAATTTTTAATCCAGTTTTATCAAAACTTTGTGAGAAATAAACTCCAACAAAAGTAAAAATTTTAACTTAAGATATAGGCTGATAGATTTAACTTAATATGAAATAATTTCTATCAAAGGACTATGAGATTGTAAAAGAGATTAACTTAGTAGAGGAAGAAAGCCATTTTCAAATGGCAGGTTGTAAAACCAAAAAGAATTATAGAGGTTATCATCATATTTATAATGACCAAAATTATAAATAATATTTAATATTAGTGAATACACAAGAGAAAGTTTTCTGTCTTCATTCTTATTTTATTATTTCATTCTTTATTCCATTAATTTTCTCATTCTCTCCTCGCAATGATTTTCTCACTCCCATTCTCTTTCTTCCCACCCTCTTTCCCTTCTCTCTCTCCTCTGTCTCCTTTTCCTCCTTTTCCATACATCCATTTATTGTTAAATTTAGTTTAGAGGAATAGGATTCAACAGAGCAAGTAAGGTAATTTTTTATAGTGACTTCATTCATTTTCATTAGGAAAGATTTCACCTGTCTATTCCACTTATTTGGATATGTTCCCCACAAATATTAAATTACTTCTCTTTTCATTCAAGTTAAAACTAAGCATAGGGCAGGGATCACTTCTGTCAATGATAAAAAGAAAGATAAAAATAATATTTTTTTCAGTTTTCAGTAAATATTTTAATGTAAATATGATATATATATATACACACACAAAGTGAAGAAATTATATGTGTAATGAATTTATTTCGAAGTGAACACAATCCAGATTTAAAAAATAAGATATTATCAGCACTAGCTAGTCCCCAAGCCTTCTGCCAGCCACTACACTGCCCACATTCCAAAGGAAGCTTATATTTGAATGATGTTACTATACATTATAGGTTTTGCTTGGTTTGAAACTTTATAGTAATAGAATTATTCACTATGCCACCTTTCATGTCTGGCTCTTTTGTGTAATATAAAGAGGCTCATGTTCATTGTTGAATGCAGCAATAGTCTGTTTATTATCATTGCTGTATAGTATTCAATTATAAAAATTCACCATACCTTCTTTTATGTACCCATAAAGATTATCCATCCATATAGATTGTCTACCAATATAGATTTTGATTGCTTCCAGTTTTGGATAATTAAGTATGTCTTTCATTACATGTATGAAATATAAGCATTTCTCTGTGTTTCCAGGAATGGAATATATGGTTCAAAGAGTAAGCATACATTCAACTTTAGTACATCTAGTATATTCTAACGTGGTTGTACTAATTGAAGAAATGTATGTACATTCAGTTGCTCCATATCCTAAATCTTCCTGATGATTAATGGCTGTGAAAATTTCAGGTACTTATTGGCCCTTTTCATATCCTGTTTTTGAGACGTTCTTATACAGGTAATTTGCCAGTTTTTCTATTTGATTGATTGTATGCTTATTGCTGATTTTAAGAGAGCTTTATATTAGGTTGAACCCTATGAAACTGCTACTTTTGTATGATAAAATGCTCAGATATCAGCAATTTCATAGGTTCCACCTGTTCTATTCTGGATAGAAAATATCTGCAGTAGCAAAGTCCTTCTCAGCCTGTGGCTTTTATTTACTTATCCATTTTTAAGACTTATTTTATTTATTCCCCCACCCCCACCCCATCATTGTTTGTGCTCACTGTGTGTTCTTTGTGTCTGTTCTTTTTTAGGAGGCACCAGGAACCAAACCCGGTACCTCCCATGTGGGAGGGAGGCACCCAATGGCTTGAGCCACCTCCACTCCCCACTTGTATGTCTCTCATTGAGCTTCCTCATTGTGTCTCTTTGTTGAGTCATCTTGTTGTGTAATCTTGTTGCCTCAGCTTGCCGTACCAGCCCATCACATCAGCTTGCTCTCTTGCTCTTCTACTTTAGGAGGCACCGGTAACCTCCCATGTGGTAGGCA